>JAQJVL010000326.1:771401-1053110 GCA_035578905.1 Stictocephala bisonia
CAATAGTCAATACGGATATGCTTCATTTAGGAACTAATTTTGAGATATTTAGGTTCAATAACAATATTCAACAATTGTTCGTAATCAGCTGTTAATAAACACTAGTCACTGAAGAAGCTAAATAACTAATCAAAGTAAGACCTTTGCTTCTCTGTGGTACTTTTGAATCCCCAATTTTACTGGAATGGTGGTTTATTACCAAACCCAAGGTTCAAATCTTCAAATGAGCAAACGTTCGATACTTCACTCGTTCAATAAAGGTGACGCCCAGGTACAGGCCCGCTCACTGCACACCCATGTTAACTGGCAAGTAGATAGAGGTTTCTGTAATAAATAATCATATGAATATTAAATAGTAAATGTTTTTTATTAGGTGATAAAAAAACAATACAACATGTAAATATACATGTAAAATTTTACAATTGCAATGATGAAACGTTTTACGGGGAGAAACACGTGCGCATATGTATTTAAAACAATGTTATTTGTTAACACGCGTTGATAAATAAAGACTATCTGATAAACAACCCGAAGGCAATGTGGTGTAAAGAAAATATTAAATACATTTTTTCAAAACAAAACAGGTCAATTTCATTATATATCGTTGTAGTTTTTTAGCGATTCTGCTGAGAAAATACATTTAATCGTTGGAAAGGTCCAATTGAATTTTAGAAAAATAAAAACTAGAATAGGTCTTGGGCCTCATGTTCAATGGTGACCTCACTTTCTCTGGTCATGTAAGTGCTGTTTGTCAGCGGACCAGTCGATTAAGAATGTTATACAAATATAGGTACTTGTTTCCTAAAGAGACCAAGCTTCGCCTTGTCCAGGCTCTTGAGCTGTGATCGATTACTGCCTCCCTGTGTATAGCAATATTGTGTCTAAAGGGGATTTAGACAAATTACAGAGAGTGAAAAATATGTTTGTCAGGTATGTATGTGGACTAAGAAGGTTTTTCCATGTTTCGGAAGCGCGACGATCACTAGGTCTGCTGACTGTGACTGATACCTGTACTATACGCTCCTTATGCCTAGTTTATAGAATCTTTACCACTGGCAGGCCGGGATATTTGAGGGAAAAACTAAAAACAGGTCTCAGATCCGATCTCGCAGCACTAGACAGAATCAAGTTTTGGAGATGCCTCGCGTTCGCCGTGAATTTGAAAGAAAAAGGTTTGCGTATTTTGCTCCCAAATTATTTAATGAATTTTCCTCCAGCGTAACAGGCCAGGGTGTACCTGAACCTATACATAAAAACAATGTATATAAAAATTTAATCTATAATACGAGCTGATATATCCATGTATAACTGTACTGTATACATAACTTTATGTTTTAATTATGAACAACTAAAATTAGCTTTTAATTTTTTTAATTGTAATAGGACTTGAGTTGTTTTGTAAATCAGCATTGTTTGTTGAAAACCGCTCCAAAATGAATACCTTATTATTTATTTTCAATAGTAATAAATAAAATGATAAATTTACTTATTATTTGTTTTTTACTATCTTATGAATCTTCCTTCTTCTTGAGTTTTCTTTCGTGAATCCCCCTGGTCTATGGATTATAAACTTGGTTTACCGAAATCGATCACCAAGCAATTTGTACACTGCACATATTTGTCGTGATAAATTTGTGTTGCTGTGAGATTCACGTGTATTGACTTTTTTAAATAAGTATTTTTTTATCGAAGCAAAAACAAATTAAATTACTTACATAATCCGCCTTCAATACTATTTAACAACACCCATATATAACTGAATAAACAGTTTGAAACAAAAGATAGAAATTCAATATTATAAATAGAATTAAAAAAATTACTAGTTATAGATCTAGTTTACATGAAGACAAATTTAATATGATAATCTTTTTATTGATGTACATGCCTTGCAGCCTAGGGTCTATTGGGGTTCACAGCCCAAGGTCAATACAGTCAGAAATCAATACGTATTACAAATTTATTGAGGCACTAAATTTTGTTCTTCAGAATTACTCACTTATAAAGCCAGGTGTTTGCTTTTCATTGCACGTGTGTTCTATCACGTATCGAACATGATTAGCTTTATTTATGTTCGTTTTGTTTTGAAAACAAAACAGTCACAGCGTTCAACATGGCTGACAAATGTCTTCTGTGATTTATCTCCTATCGTTTTTAATCCATCCAAACGAGTTCTTTGTTATGATTGTTTTTAATCCTTTTACTAATGCCATGTTCCACTCTAATGGACAACAATACACAAACAGATGTAATCTAACGTAATTTGTTTCTGATTTGAGGAATTAAAAGTGAGATCTAAATTCGAGACAAAGAAGAAACACTGAAAGTATCTAAACCTGAACTTCGGCTAGGTATACCGTTTTTTTTTTTTTTTTTTATAGTATTGTAATTACCAACTAATTTTTTTACCAATACAAACTGTTTTCACACGACAAAACTTTATTTAATAAAAGCCATAAGTTTTACCATTGATTTTATTACTTATTTACTCATTACAGATAGATTGATCATCCCACGCTATTTATCAGCTGTTTGGAGGCCCATTATTGGAGCGCTAGTGTAGTCCCATATGAATGTAATACAGTATAAACCAGCTGTAATAGCAGACCTCACTAAGTAACCAAATTACTGGACAAATATTCCTATTATATGAAATATATATTTGTACTATATAACATCACCAAGGTATTTACCTTATATCTAACTTAAAACTTCGGCAAATAAGCCAAACCTACCTACATGAAGATAAAAACTATTTCTACTTTGATTTGTATTGTTATTAATCCTGTAGTATTGTAATTACAACACGCTCCATGACCAACAATCGTATCAAAGCAGTTATATTTATTTCTGATGCCACAAAACAAGAATATCCAAAGGAACAACGTAATAAGAAGAAGACTGTTTTTATTTAATAACAATGTGTTTTTGTTTAAAGCCAACTACCAATATATCAAAACCAAATATAATACAGGCATAAAAGATTGCTATGTGTTAATTTCAGTTTTCATCGGCATGTTCTAATACAGAGTAAAATATAGGGTAGCACTTACTTAATTTGTAAAATAAAGTTGTATATCTAATGCGTAGTAAGTATAGAAATGTTCACAGTTGCTTCAATAAATACAGCTAAGGCGTACAGTCCTACATTTTGTACAGGAGTACCTTATAATGCACCGAATTTAGCGAGTACGTGCAGTCTTACCTTATCCTATACTGTACTGAATTCTCCCCAAAATATTAGATCTAATTGCACTATAACTAGCAGTGTAGAAGCCATGTTTACAATAAAAATAATAATAAATTGCGCCTTATAAAAAATACCCTCCGGCCAACTGGTCACAAGTCAATGTCAGTCAGGGGGAGTGTGAGTCTTCCGCCTGGAGTGGAAATGGCAGTAAAGTGATAAGTGATAAACAGTGACAGTTCAGGAACAATGGTAGAAATTGAAACTTGTGGGTGCTAAGTGACATTAATTCCTGTAAATAAGAGTGATTTAATTTAAAGTGGTAAAACAATGACCAGTAATTTATATTTAAAATATTATGAATTGTGTAAATTAGTAGCCACGGAATGGAATTCACCACATAACTTAGGACTATGTTGTACTATAACATTACACATCATAAAACGTTCTCGAATTTTCTATAAACTCATTGCTAATTCCTAATTTAAGTCCCACAAAGCAAGGTCCAGTACAATGAGTCATCTGTTCCATATTACGAAAGAAGCATTTTTCAAATCTGTCGATATAAGTTTCGGTTCACTTACAAAACCAGTCCGCAGATCACGAGCATCAATCCATGCTCTCACGCGCTGACTAGCAGATTTATATATGTAACTAACTATATAGGAAGATGATGTGAACTATATTGGGATTCTTTGTAAATCACTCTGCTCTGAGGAAGGTGAGCGTGGTTCACCGAAATCGATACATGGTATTCACTCACTCGACCACCCCTACACGTACATTGGTATTGACCTACCCACTAACCCCTACACGTACAGTGGTACTTACCCACCCGCCCACTCCTACACGTACAGTGGTATTGACCTACCCACCCACCCCTACACGTACATTGGTATTGACCTACCCGCCCGCCCCTACACGTACAATGGTATTGACCTACCCGCCCACCCCTACACGTACATTGGTATTGACCTACCCGCCCACTCCTACACGTACATTGGTATTGACCTACCCGCCCGCCCCTACAAGTACAACGGTATTGACCTACCCTCCCACACCTACACATACAGTGGTATTGACCCACCCTCCCACACCTACACATACAGTGGTATTGACTGTGATTATTTGGAAAAAAGCACTGAAACTGATATTCCGAATGCAACAAACGTTTACTGATAGAGAATAAAGATACAGAGGTATACGTAGATGACAACTGATGTACTTCTTTATACATCTGTAATAATAATTACTACGTTAATCCAAGAGGATTCGGGGGTAATGAAGGAGGTACTGATAAGGAGCTGGTGGCAAAGTGGAGAGATAAGTAATCGACACACATTTAGCGCACCACTGGATGCGACCTCTCTTTACTTCTTCTCTGTGGAAGCAGTGATTTAACACTCGATGTGTTGGAAATATCAATCATTATCAATACACGCCAAGAAATAGTTTTTAAACAATTATTTTTGTATTACTGTACTAGTATTATTTGTAAGTTTTTTATATAAAGTCATAGTTGTTTCATTGTCTGAAACAAATAACATACTTAGACGCTTTACGTGACAGCACAGAGAAAAAAAACAGAGGCATTTTTATGGCCGAAGCGAACGTCTCAGTACATCTTGATAAAGATTCAGCGAACTGGAGACACTCCAAGATTCTACAACTTGACACTCATTAAACGCAGTATTGGATGCGACGTCTTTTTATTTCTTCTCTGTGATGGTAGTCAATATACTACCAATATACTAAACTTACAGAAGTAACAAGTAGACCTATACATTTACAATTCTTATTTTCATAATGTTTTGGTTTTTATTTTATTATTAGGTATTATATTCAATATTTTAAATAATGTACCATTTCATTCATTTTAGTCAATGCCTATACTTCCATAGCAAACATAATAACATTATGGAACTGTTTTTTTTTTTCTACTGTCACTGCTAATTATATGGGCTCTCTAGTAACAGGTGAACGAGTGAATCTAGACCTTGTTCAACATTTGTTCCTCTGATAAAAAGATAGAGCGGACTTTCTAACGTATTTAGCGACATTGCTTTCACTTCCATTATATTGACAGGTTCAAACCAGGACTACGCATTTTCACGTAATATGTCATTAGCCAATAACCTTATATATAATACGCGAACCCTCGTGTTTTATTAAAGCAACTTCTCCCTTATACCTTGATAAATTTTAACGATTCAGGTATTGAACATTCATAGCTGTGCAATAAGGTCTTCATTTCTCAACATTTTCATCCTGCAGGGCTTGGGAAACCCTCAAAGGACTTTTTGGCAACAGGAATAACAAGGAGGGAGATATAAATTAATCGAAAAGTAACAGATGTTCAAATGTAAATAATGATCTTTATACAATTTTAACAAACTTTGAAATGTAAATAATGATGTTTATACCATTTAGGAGGTTTTAGATCTTTCATAATGTTAGAAAGAGTAAGTTTGTATTCAGTGGAAGTTTGATCTAAAAAGTATCAAAACGAAAGTATGTCTGTCAGTCCCATTATGCATTACTACACAATTCATTCAATTGTCATGAAACATCAGGAAGTTATATATTTTCCAATGGAAGATGTTAAGCATGGTTTTTTTAGTGGTTCACTGGCCTTTAATGTTCAGTGGTAATCTAAGGAAAAACGTTACAGACCGAGGCCCAAGGCCGAGGTGTTACGAGCGCAGTGAGTGACGGGATTGGCACGCGAAACGTGCAGAGGTGTACCTTAATATTTAGGACCACTATGAAAATGACAAATTATTTGAGAGTCTGCAGAGGCTGAATTCCTAATTAGTTTCATAGAAAAAATACAACAAATATTTAGTTTCAAGTTTTTATTTTCACCTTTTTCACGCTCGTGCCACCTCGCCTTTCGGCCTCGGTTTGTGGAGTAAGTGGCACTCACAGTAGGAGGAGTAGTATTAAAAGCAGAACAAATATTTAATATTAGCAGAGTAGGACTCGTCCTTCGTACGGGGTTTGCGTTGAATCTAATCATACTGTCTTTCCTAGCTCGAGAAACTTAATTGGGACCCATTCACTCACGGCAATAAATAATGTATATAGGTTATACCTTTTCCACGTGGAGGTGCAATTAGCTGATTAATATTGGTGTTGATATTTTGATATTTTTACGCAATTTCCAAGAAGTGCATACGGCCACACCTTGGTGATATCTTATCATATACGGTGTTTGTAAGTGGGTTTATTTATATCTGTTATCAGTACGATAAATATTGATCCATTAGAGCACAACTTTACAAAGAGTGTGTTGAACGAAGGCCATATATTCAATTAGTTTATCTAAAATCCTTTCAAGGATAAACAAATTTACAGATAAACAACTTTACATTTTGGAACTACTGATCTAATAAAATAAATAAAAATACAGAATTTAAAATGTTTTATCTATAATTAATTTGACCTCTTCCCTTCATCAGTTTTTAAGTAGCATTTTAAGTAGAATAAGTCCGAGTTAAATAGCCAATAGTGGGAAGTGTTTAAAAAAACGTTTTAACTGGAATAAAACTCCTTCATCAGATGTTAGTTAGGCCTATTGCATTAATTAACTCATATTTAAAGTTAAACTATAATGTGTAATTCAAACCATGTATTAATCAAAATTAATATGCAAATCACAACACTCCCAAAACAACAAAATTATATATACTCTACTACTTCACCTAACGACTATCGAATAGCGATTAATCGATGTATAAATATCAATTAAAATTTCCTGGATACATCGATATCTAATTCATACAAATTTTAGAATTAGAGTTAGAATCAATCGTTAGTGATTTAGTACATTTATAAGTGAAATACGCAGAGCATGTAATCTGTCGAGAAAATAAATTATTGCCACCACAGAGAGTGTTAAAATAAATTATTGCCACCACAGAGAGTGTTAAAATAAATTATTGCCACCACAGAGAGTGTTAAAATAAATTATTGCCTCCACAGAGAGTGTTAAAATTAATTATTGCCACCACAGAGAGTGTTAAAATAAATTATTGCCACCACAGAGAGTGTTAAAATAAATTATTGCCACCACAGAGTGTTAAAATAAATTATTGCCACCACAGAGAGTGTTAATATATATATATATATTTTATACCATTAAAATAATCGTATTATTTATTTTATATTCAATAGGTACTTCAATATGTATGACTATTTGATCAAATTAAACTAAAGATTTAAACTTCATGAGGTGTTAAAAATATTAAGGAAAAATCTCAAATGATGTATGCAATAAAATAAGATGTACAATACATACAAATTTTAATATACTTCAAATCAAAGAACACGAATTCCAATTAAAGAAGGTTAGTATATTTGTATGCATGGGTAGTTTATTTGTAACAAACTTTTCAAAGTAAAAACTATGTTACTCGTACATATTTTTACGTATCCCTTTAGAATCCTCTGAACGAGCCCCATTTGAAAAATTAAAAACAATGAATTTATAATTTAAATTTATTAAAATTTAACAAATAATTTATTAAAAGTTAAGTTGTTTGTTGGTGGCAAAAGATGTGGTGGGGTTGAAAATATATTCTTGCCAAGTTACTATTGCCATCGATAGGGAAATTACTTTTTTCTATGTTTCGGATTCAGCTATTTGGTTACTAACCAGAAAATTATGTGATAGATTCTTACCTTAGACAAATAAAAATGAAATAACATCGATAAATGACATAAAAATACTACCTATAGTCCAAATAAAAAACTTTACTACTGGCGGAACAGCCACGCGCCGCTGGTCTGAAATGACAAAACTCTGAGTTTTAATTTGCTGTCAAACTTAAAATAAGTAAGCAATAATTTGCAAACTAATTGTATAAGTGTCCACCATGTTATATTCCTTATGAAAAAATTGTGCTGGCGAATTTACTTGAACTAATTTGCTTTTTAAAATGACATTTGTGTGTAAGAATGAAATTACGCGTGAGTGAAATTACGCGTGAGTTGTCTTTAACCTGTCACTGTAGCGAGAATAATAATAACAAAGTAATTTCTTGTGGATGGATAAAAGTTTGATTCATTGTGATTTTTGCATTATAAGACTGATTTAATCATTCAAACTAGTTAATGAGGAATTAATTTTTTTATACCTTTGCAAACTCGGAAACATTATTTGTGTTATTTATGTATTACTAAAATAATTCTGTGGCACAAATAAAACATGCAGAACAATAATGAAGAGTTGAAGTTAACTCATACGAGTACTGTAGTTCGTTTACATAGAGGCTGTGTTGGACGCGTTAGGTATACTCTGCTCAAGGGAAAATGTAGACCGGATATTCAGCCCAAGCGTAAAATAATCTTTAAAATAATAGATTGACAATATTTGCAGAAAAGAAATGTTTCTCCAATAAGAAATAAGATGAGTTAGTTGACTTTGAGGTGTGTTAGTGTTCAGTTATTAATCGATTTAACATAACATTCATTTTTTGAAATATACACTCGTTGTGAAACCAAAAAATAAAAGATAGCCATTATATATAAAATTTTATTAAGTTTTTGAAAGTTAACGTTTATTGAAATATATAAAACCGTTTCAAAGATATACGAAAATAAAATAACTAAAGCAGTAAACATATGAAAGATTCAGATGGAATTGCAGTTGAAATCACAAATGAAAAGAAAACAAACTACTTCACCTAACGACTATCGAATAGCAATAAATCGATGTCTAAATATCAGTTAACATATCCTGGATACATCGATATCTAATTCATACAGATTTTAGAATTAGAGTTAGAATCAATCGTTAGCGATTTAGTACATTTATAAGTGAAATACGCAGAGCATGTAATCTGTCGAGAAAATAAATTATTGCAACCACAGAGAGTGTTAAAATAAATTATTGCCACCACAGAGAGTATTAAAATAAATTATTGCCACCACAGAGAGTGTTAAAATAAATTATTGCCACCACAGAGAGTGTTAAAATCGACAAGATTCAAAAGATAAGTCTATACAGAGTGAGTTTAGTTGTCCAAGCAGTCAGGTGTTGTTTTTAGTCAATTACACGTCGAGCATTCACCAACAAAACAATAACAAGTTGATAATTAATTGTGGACAATCGCAAGTACTACGCAAATAGACTATATTGCCCCAAGCAAAAATCCAGTCATTAAAATAAAATCACTCCAATCATCTTAAGCTGTTTCAGACAAACATAATTAAAAATGCTCAGTTTGTTGTGAGACCGTTATCACCTCGTGGCATTGGTCACGGACCAAGGGTGGGCCTGGCGATTCTCATTAGGATTACTCCTTTCTCTACGGTTTTTTGTAAACAATTCCCAAAAGGTGATCAAGGGATGGGGACAGATAATCTCGGTTCCCAATACGCAGTCGAAGAACAGAGGCATTTGGCGTTCTGGTAAAAAGCTGTTAGAACTTTCTCGGTAGGATTGTCATTAAAGACTAATTACTAGGTAATGTGTCTTAGGAAGATAAGTTATGTCTTGTATAGAACATGGTAGTATCACAGAGAATAAATAAACAGAGGTCGCATCCAATAGAGCGCGAATGTGTGTCGAGTACTTTCCCCCGGTTGCCATGCGGTTGGCAAGGCCAGAACCTTGTCATTTCCCCAGGTTGCCATGCGGTTGGCAAGGCCAGAACCTTGTCATTTCCCCAGGTTGCCATGCGGTTGGCAAGGCCAGAACCTTGTCATTTCCCCAGGTTGCCATGTGGTTGGCAAGGCCAGAACCTTGTCATTTCCCCAGGTTGCCATGCAGTTGGCAAGGCCAGAACCTTGTCATTTTCCCAGGTTGCCATGCGGTTGGCAAGGCCAGAACCTTGTCATTTCCCCAGGTTGCCATGCGGTTGGCAAGGCCAGACCTTGTCATTTCCCCAGGTTGCCATGCGGTTGGCAAGGCCAGAACCTTGTCATTTCCCCAGGTTGCCATGCGGTTGGCAAGGCCAGAACCTTGTCATTTCCTCCCTTATTGCCGTAAAATCTCAAGGATAAACGTAGTAAATATTACAACAGTTGTGCACAGATGTACATTTGGTGTTTAAGTGACATAGGAAAGTGGCATATTTTTCTTTTTTTTTCTATGGTAATTCTCTATCACACGGCAAAGTTTTGTTTTTATGTAAGGTACTGTGTTCAAGGGGATGTCGATCCTATGAAAACAAACCTTTTTAAGGGATATAAGTTCTGTTTAGTCAAAATAATTATAAAACTAATAAAATAATACGATTTGGTTTCACTAATAAACTGAAATCCTGGAATTACTATATCTATCAAGATAAAAGTCAAATTAATTTATGTTTTAGTTTATGTCCTTAGTAAATATTTTAAGTGATTTTCTGACATGAACACATTATCTCTGATGAAAAGTTCAGGTTTCTGGGTAAAGAATCCTAATGGTAACTCGGGTTTTTCAAGTAGATTCTCAGAATTCTCGCCCATTTTGGTTTTAGGGAACTGAAGACCTTTTACAGTATTTTCAGTTTTCCAAAACACAAAGGAGTATTTCAGAGTAGGATTGCCCTTAATTTGATATCCCACTTAGATTTGTTGTTATTTTTTGTTTTTAGTATTATAGAATTCTTTTGCTTTGAGCAGCAAAACCATTACATTTTTAACTTTTTAAGGTCTGAAGATATTATTTGGATTCAACAGATGAATACCTTATTATTTTTTTTGAATTCATTATACATTTTCAATAAGGTTTTTGAATGATATACCAAATTAAAAATAAAATATTTGATATATAGGCCTACGTTTATTATGTATACACAAATGACGAAATTTCTTAAGCTCACTCCTGTACTTTTGGAGTGGATAAATAAATCCTTTTTTCGACTAGAATAGCGGTAAAAAGCATATGTTGTTTCAAATGTACTCTTAAACTAAAACTTTAAAAAGTTGAGCTTTTTCTGGTGGTTTGAGTTTATAAAATAAACCATGTCAGATGAAATTTCAAGTTTTTAAAGTTTTGGAAACTGCTTTAGAATTTAAGTGAGGACATACTAACGTAGTATCTAGCTTTGATTTAGTTCAATAGAAAAGAATAAGTGTATAAAACTATTACATCAGCATTTGTATACAATAAGCATAAACATAACCTGACATTTTACACTTCATTTAACGGGATATAAACGCCACACATATAATCATCCTAAGTTTGCAATTTTAAAAGCCCACATTTGTTTGAATAATCAGAAAAATTATCCTAAAAATTAAAAAAAAAAAAAAAAATGAATAAACAAGCTGTTATAAGTACGTGCATGGATAGAGTTTGTATGATTCTATACTGCATATAATCAAACGAGGGGTAGTGAATAGCTGTAAAATATATTAATAGTTTCTCAAAATTTAAAGGGTGTACAAACTGTGGCTCCAAACATTGGTAAGAGGCCTTAAAAATGGCAGTTTAAGGCCAAACAACTCTCGAGCAATTGAGGAAGATTGTAATATTGCAACCATTCCATCCACTCTCAGTAAAGCTTGAACTAGTGGATCAATATTTATTTAACTGATAACAGATATAAATAGACCACGTATAAACACCATATCTGATAAGATATCACCAAGGCGTGACCGATTGCACTTCCTGGAAGATGAATGTCTAAACCCAATCGATCTTCAACCGTTGCAAATAGTACTCATAATATGAAAGATATTTAGTTGTAATTATTTGCAGTGATAAAAGTGAGCAAAGCATCTGTTGATTGCGATAACTGAGGTGAATTAATAGAAAAAATACGTTAACACCTGACGTTTACGTGCAGACGAAATTTAGCTTTAGGTGCACACGACTTGTTCTCAAGAATTTTATTATTTTAACAAATTTATACAACACAGCTTTAACATATACATTTGACAGTTAATCCAACAGATTCCTATATACTTAAAAGCATGGCTCTGGAAATACTGTAATAAATCTGACTAAATGTTTCGTAATTTACTTTCATTTATTAATACTTTGAATCCATAAGGGAAAAAATGAAATACCAGACAACATCAAGTCTTAATATTTGTTTGATCGTTTTTAATTTATTATTACATTATACTAATCAACCAACAAGCTCCGTCTTCAATGAAGAGCAAAAAATTTGAATTATAGGTATATAAAAGTAGATATTCATTATAATGAATATAAAACTGACTTATCCACAACATTTTGATTTTATTAGATCCCAATATTGCTACAAAAAAACCTGGCATATTGAATGAGTGTATATTAAACTACGTTCTGGATGTGGTCGTGTAACTAACTGGCATTTAATACCATCATAAAGGGAAATACTCTCAGAAAAGCATGATATCGTTCTTAATTAAAATCCTATGTATATCTAATTCAATATCGTGTGTATACATAATACATATGCCCTGGTGCTTACATCCGGCAAATAACTAGTTGGGTTTGCTATCGTTGGAAAAAGTGATTTTTTTTTATTCACGTGCCTTTGGAAATTACCAATTGAGTGTTTAGTACCTTAGATTTTATCAATATATAAAATTAATTGTTGCACCGTCTGTCTGTTGGCTTACTGTTTATTACAATGTGTTACTTATGATATAATACCTTTGAGAGGTTTTTTAAAAATTTTATTTAATTTTGAGCAAATTGGGTGTTTTAGGAGCTCCAATTTGATATATAGTTTGCTAGATTTGATTTGATAATTTGCTAGATTAAAAATGGAAAATGAATAATATTCTCGGATTGGCCCTGCTACACTTACGAACTTGGCTAAATCATCAAGTTCAATTTGCGTATCGCTTTTTAGATATTTTTTAATAAAATAAAAATCAACACAATATTTACTTATCAATATTTTAACGTGCAATTCTATCGATTTTGAAATTCTGTATCTCATTAACATTATTGATGCTGGCCATTGAATGATCGTAGAATCAAGGTGAGAATATCGAGCCATACCACAGAGGAGAAAGAAACAGAAGTCGTATCCAATTGTGCCCTGAATGGGTATCGAGAGTGTGTCTAGTAGTTAGTTGTCCAGTGATATGTGCGAATGCAAGGGCCAGCAGCGTTGATAGTCCCTCTCTTTGCTTCCCTCCAAATCCAGAAGGATAAACGTTGTAATTCCTACTACAAATTTTTAAAGATTCATGTTAGAGGTAACTGCCGCTGAGACGTTCGCTGAAAACGTAAGAGAGCGACCTCTGTTTCGTTTCCTATGTGACAACTAATTAAATCTTGGTTAAATCACAGAATATGATTTGTTATCATTATTTGGATGTTTTTGAATAAAATTAAATCAAATACGGCATTTATTTAGAAACATTAAATTTTTATATATTTTAACACAAAAGTCTATCAAATATTTGGTAAGCACATAAATAAAAGTCATACTACATTGATGGTGGCCATTGAATGATCGTAGAATCAAGTTGAAAATGCCAAGCCATATTCATCCGTCCAGTCGCCCAACCCCATCGATGGATTAATGAACTCAAGATCACAAGACGATCGTTAATTATAATCGAAACAGGATCCTCTCGGATACGACGCCGGTCTAAACTTAACTACACTTCCAGGAAATAATAAAAACCAATACGATAGCAATAAGAGTTGCAACGACGTTTGCCAATTTCCACAACACTTAAGTTATCACGTGTTGAGAGGTTTGATGCCAACATCAACAACCACCACCTAATGCATTGCCAGTGCTAGCAAGCACTTAGCCTCCAGTATTATTGTTATTTCAACTGAAATGTTTTACCATTTTATGTGGTCTTATTGCTTTTGTTGGCAAAGTGTAGTTTAGTACATTTTGTAAAGAGTACTTGTGTACAATGGATATTTTCTCAACACTGATTTCTTTAAAGTGCTAACGCTTGTTCCTTTTTGAAAATTTCTCACTTACAATCAACCACTGTTTTAAATCTCTTTAAAAAAAGTATATTATACATTTAAATATTCATATGTATTGTCATCCAATTTGACTGAGAACATTGCAATTAAATTATAATACTGAATATGCAAAGTATTAATAAATTAATAGGAATATATTAGCTCGAAGTATAAGAAAAAAAATACTTACCGTTGTTTTTCCGTTAATTGAAAACCCCTAATGTTAAAATCTTATCAAGCTAAAATGAAAACTGTTAACTGAACACCTTTAATATAAGTAACATATAAAGTAACTTACAAGTTTGACAAAACATTAACATAAACTGACTTTCAAGTGGTAATATTCCTTTTCTCTGAGCCCCTTTCTGGAAAATGTAAAAAACATAGGTATCTTCATTTTCTTCGTATCAGCTGTTTTCTCTTTAAAACATCTGTGACTCTGCGTGAGTAAAGTACTAAACTATGATTAATTGTAATATATTGCCTTAAACAGACTAGAAGCGAGTCACAAATCGAAGTACTATAATAATGAAATTCCGACTCCTAGTAGACATTTATTTGTACGTGTGAAAAGAAAATGCAACTATGAATAAAGTAACCTCATATATTCTTGGGGTTTGCAGACTTTCTGCGTTGTTTGAGGATGCTCTTACAAAGATGACATTCATACTTGAAGAAATTACAAACAAGTAATCAATCAGTCTAGGTGACCTCAATATTGACGACTTTGTAGTCAAGAGAAAAAAACTGCAGTTGATGAGAAGCTTGCTTCTTTTAACATTACAAAGACACCTATACATTCTATCAGCATAACATGAATTCTGTTACTTCAGTAGATGTAACACTGTGACAAGGATGATGTGTGTTGTTCACACCTTGATCTTAGATCTCTTAGGACAACTCTACAAACTTGAAATAGGTATTAAAATGAAATAATAATAATAATAATAATAAAATAAAAAGAAACTACAAACAGGAATATGAAGTTTAAGCATCTCTCACGTTTATCAAAAGCTTACTTGCCGTACATTTATTGTGAAAAAGTGTATGACGAATCTACGGTATATGAGCATACTTGGTCTTCGTAGATATAATTAAAACAGTGCTAGACATCACTTTTAAACATTTAGAAACCACTAGAAAAGAATAAATACCTGGAGCTGTACAATGCTGAAGGAAATGAACTAAGAGATACTTGAAAGCGAACAAAAAATATGTACTTAGTAAAAAGTAGGGGTTAAAATGTAGCCTTAAAAAATAATTCGATCTAAACCTGTGTGAACTGATGGAAGCAAATAATATACATAGTTTAGCTGTAGCAAGTAATATAAGTAAGGCAGTCTGGGAGATTGTAAATAGTGAGAAAAATCAAAGAGAAGGGCGTAGAAACAAATTGGCAAACGAATATTGATGCCGATTTAAACAGGATTGAGAATAAATCGTATCAAGTTCTCTGCAAAAACAGCAGTCACTCTTATACTGGCCTTCAACAGTCCTAACAGTACTTCAACAGTTAAATTGTATCGTATGCACTCATAGAAGGTCAGAGTACGTTTATTTTTAATGTCATGACAAAAAGTTGTAATATGTTAAATTAAAAAATAATTCAATAGAAGTAGTCTGTGGCAGAAAAAAAGCAAGATGTTAATTATTAAATAAGTATTGAAGTTTTCATACAGAACAAACCAATGGACAAATACGATTGGTAAATAATTAGACAAAATGACATGTTATAATTCTCTTGCGAGTATACGTAGAGGCTTGCTGCATTCTCAAAGACAAGGAGAAGAAATCAGGAAAGTGTAAGATTGAAGGTGGACTGGATGTTTACTTAGTTATTTTAGGAAAGTGAGTTATTCAAGGTCATACAACATATTGAGGTCAAGGTCTATTAGCAGTTTAAAGGAAGTAAAAGTAATGTCAAAAAGAGCTGCAAAATTAATGTTTGAAAGTCCATCCAGCCATTCACTCAATCGTAAGCTACAGAGGCAACCAGCTTGCGAAATAGTCTTTTATAACGGTCTACCCAGTTTATACAACACAACGGGCTGGCTATACACATTTACAGGTGACAAATCTTAACTGATTTGTGGCTTGCCAAATAATTTTGTCTATCAACATGATATAAATTACAGGAAACACCATGGTCTAACTTCCCACTTTACTACATAGAGAATTTGACTAAACTCAGACAACCTAAACTTAGCAATCTGCTTAGAAACATTACAACTTAAGTATGTTTCGTTTCAAGAAAAACGCCAACAACATTAGTTTCTATTTCAAGGATTCGGTCTGTAATATTGATCGTATCTTAGCTTGTGATGAACCCTTTGATAAGTGAAGAACTGTTCTAGTTGACAATAAGATGGGGTTTGTAAAATATATAGGCAGCAATCTGTTTGTGTAAACTGACGAAAACACCAAGGTCGAAGTAAATTTGTCCTTGCGTCGTGAGCCGAGGTTGAGGACCGAACAGCAAACAACGTGATTTTGGGTTGGAGAGTTGTATAAGTGACTTTAGCCCGCCATAATTATTTGCACACCTGCCAGTGAATTAAAGTGTTTTGTGCCAATATGACTTTAGTTTTACTACACTACTAAACGATGCTGTTAAATTCTCATATAGTCGATAAGCGTTACGCCACTTTAGTGGATCGTAAACTGGTTTGCAAATTCCACCTGTAAACCAATCGTTGAAGACAATAAATTGTTAATCAAGTTTGAGCACTAATAGCTGACTAACTGATGGCACAACAGTTCCAAGAAGTTATGGAAACATTTGCAGCGGATTGTTCTAGTAAATTATCGAGTGATGCAACAGAAATCTTGATGATAGTGTTAAGGTTGGGTTGGATGCAATTAGAAGTAAGAAACACTGAGCTGGCTATTGTCGTTCTGACGTCAATCGGATAATGTTTGCCTCCTGACATACGCCTTCCGCTCCTTTGTGAGGGCGGGATTCGGCTGTTCTAAAAGGATAGTGAATTTTAATTTTAATAATAGTATATAACATCTAAAAACAATATACTAACTCATTACGAAATGTTCGGAAACAATGAAAAGATGTTTTTGAAACTTTGAAGGAATTTAGCTTTGTATCTTAGAGCACTAAGAAAGAATTTATTTAAATTCTATTCCTAAGTAGAGAAACAGCCCCACAAATTTTCCTTTCTTTCCATAAAAATAACATCAGGATTAATTTAAACTAGTAATTTATTTCAAACAAGTGATACAGAAATCATAACCGTTACCTAGAAGCTTGGCTAATTTAGTTTTCACTGTGACATTTTTAAGGTAATTTCTAGTTCTGAAATGATTACACTTCTTTGCATCCCCATAAAGTAAACTTACAGGGTTTCCTAAAGTATAAAACTTTGTATTAAGAAAACGGCAGCAGGCTAAGCTATGGTGATGGTTTAGAGAGAATCACAGAGGGAAGGGTAAACAAGCGGTGAAAACCACCACTGTACGTATATGGGTGTGCGGGTGGGTCAGTACCATTGTATGTGTATGGGTGGGCGGGTGGGTCAGTACCACTGTATTTGTATGGTTAGGCGGGTGGGTCAGTACCACTGTACGTGTATGGGTTTGCGGGTGGGTCAGTACCACTGTAAGTGTAGCGAAGCCAGGGCTGTAGACTAGTATGTTTGATTTGTGATAGATAAAATAAAACATCCACTCCAATCTTTTTTACAAGATGAACGCCAGGGCCACTAAGCTTACAGCATTTCCTGTTCAAAATCTGAAAGTTTGGAAAAACATACTAAATGTAGGTTAAATCATAGGAAGTTAGATTGGATTACGTTACATCTGGTTGTGTAAGATTATGTGAGGTTATACGGCCGTATGGCGGATCCAGTGTGGAAGTCCCTGACAACTGATCCTAAACTTGTGTAAAGGCCTACCTGTGCATGTTTTATATTCATATTATAAGCACACATTTCAATACAGCACAATCAATCATGCATGTATGATTGCAGTTTTCATAGAAATAAAAAAAAAAAAAATAATAATAAAGAATAGTAATCTTATCGTAAAAAAGGCCCAAAATGTAATTCGTAATTAGCAAATTACATGTTTATAGAAACTATAAAAAAGATTGATTTTACAAAGCATTTGTTAGTCGATACAACTGCAATTCCACATTTCTTCTTTAACTCTTTAACTTTATGGTGCCTGAATTTGAGCTTTAGAAATTTTGGTTTTGCGCGTTTTGGAATATTAATATAAAGACAAAATAATAAACTCAATTATATTTTACTGTAAACAGATTTTCTTCTCATATAATAGTATCATATAACAATGATTAAAACAAATTGTCACACAATTTCCAAGCAACGACATAATAACATTCGGTAGACTCGTAATGATTCAATAAACATTTATAATAAACAAAGTATAGACTTAGAAAGAAAATTGACCACAATTATAATTAATAATGGACAGTGAAAAATTAAACAAACACGATTAGTAAACAGTTTAGTCTTTTGAGTCCTACTTTAATTAAAATAAAATTTTTCTCATCTTTACCTTGCAGAAAATTAATCAAATCCTATGAAAACGGAACGAGAGAACATTGACATACTTAATTACTTAAAGCATGAACAGTTCAACACAAAGTTCGATTTAATCATTTAATAGAATTGGAAAAGCAGGAGAATACTACAAACATCAAAGGGAAGTGACTAATGTTAAATAAAGATAAACACACACTTATTGATTACTTTTCTTTTAAAATTAATTTAAAGAATATTTAAAACAACATATATAGTATAAAAATAAATAACAACTATCAAAAAATTAACGTAACAAAAAACTAGAGGGTCTAGTTAAATAAATTTTTTTTTAAAGGAGAGGCCAACCTCCTCTATATTTTCATATCGAGGAATTTATTGAGTTGGGTTGTGACTATTATCATTATTTTATTCCATTAAAAATTAGGATATCGATTTTTTACCCTGAATCAAAGCAAAATATTCTTTTTTTTTTTTAATACAGCAATTAATTGAAATAAAAATGCTAAAATCAATGTTAGGTTCATTAGTTTATCAGCGACTTTGTAGAAAATAAAAAATAAATCTAAAATATAAAAATTAAAATAGAAAATAGGTGCATTGTATTCTTAAAGATTATATAATTAAAATGACGCACTTACTTTTATAACCTCGTTTTAATTACGCACTGAATAGAAATATGAGTGATCAATTAGAGAAAACTATCATTACTGCCATTGTTTTCAACAAACTGTAAATATTTTTGTGAACTGGTGAGTCAGATGTAATTGAGGATTCTGGAGTGTACACAGTTAATTGTTACGTAGTTCCCACCCTAGAAATAGACAGCTGCGGGAACTTGTTCAATTGTAAAAAGTCACCAGTCATTCACAGTAAAACTGGGATTGTACGTACGTGTGTTTCTTGCCACAAGGACATGATTCAGGATAAATATAGGGCAGTATTTTCTAAGTATTCAAGTGTCATTTTGTTTTAAAAAACATTAATAATTACTGTTCTAGATTACTGGAATGGAATTTTTCAACAGTTGGGTTCTGTCTCAGAGGAAAAAGAAACAGAGACAACTTTGGCCGCAGCAAACGCCTCAGTGGCAGTTACCACTAATAAATTTGTTCGTAAATTTGTATTAATAATTGCTACGTCATCCTCTTGAATTTGGTAGGGAATAAGGGGAGGGACTTACAACTGTGCTGGCTCTCCATTCGCACACAGAAATGGAGAACTATCTACTCAACACCCACTCAGCAACATTTTGGATGTAACCTCTGTTTCTTTCTTCTCTGAGATTCTCTGTAAATTAACTCTGGGTTTTACAAATGAGTTAACTCTTTAAAACTGATAGTTTCTGTGCAATTAAAGTATAATTATTTAAAGTGAACATAACTAAACTATGGTATTTTTGCTGTGTTTCGTATCGTAGTACTTTGATTCAGCAACTTTGAGGTAACATGTGGACAGCTGCTGTACTCAATCCTCACACACGCTGTCCGCTGAAAGGTTGTCATCGACGTTGACATACTGGAGAAGTCTAGCGTGTAGTGACCGACATGTCTAGATGCCTATGTCTTCTTTTATTGTATAAATCTATTTTACTGTCTCATGTTGCCTCCACGACTTTTATAAAATTCTGCAGTTTTTGTTAAACCTATTGGCTTCCATTTTCCTGATATAACCGTAAAATTAAGTCTCTGTTTTCTCGTTTTTTATTTACTTTATTTATATTGTATAATATATACATTTAAACGACAGTTAAATATACGTCACTTTGGATCTTCTCGTTTAGTTTACTACCACTCTTTTTCCGTTAATTCACTACCGCATGATAAATATTCTATTGCTCTGAAAACTTTCCCCCGATCATTTTTACGTCCACTGCGGTATTCCTTATCCGCTAGGAATCCGTTATCGCTGGCCTTATCTTATCGCTTTCTAAGAACTATCACACGGAGAGCGCATTCGGCGGTAAGTCAATCACTGGATTTAGCAGTTTGTGATCAACTTTAGTATCCACCTAACCTAATAACATAACCTGACCTAACATACACTAAAAAAGTAAAAAACGTCGTTGCGATAAAAAAAGTACTGGTAGTGAAGTAACTGAAAAAGTAGTGGTAATGAATTAACGGAATATATCCGTAACTTTTTCTGTAGTCAACTCTATAAACATTGTTATTATTCACAAGCTTAAAGTGTTTGTATCACATATACTCTAAATAACTATTTAAAATCTGTTCTTCATTTATACTAATTTACATTTTGTAAAATTAAGATAGACTTAAATAATTTGTATAGTTCAAATGTTGTGTTATTAATAGTGGTAATAGCTTAATAGTTGGCTCATATAAAAAAGGTCATGTTTTGTAAAGTAGGATTTATTCCTACCCAACTGGTGGTTCCTGTAATTCTAGGGATGAAGTGGTAACAATAACTTTAAAATGGCTGAAGTGAGGTCTCCGAGTTAGTGACTACACTAAAATCTTCCATGGGAAAAAGTTGTTGCTACATTGTGAAATTGACAATGCAGTTGATGTTGATTCAGACTTATTCACTTCAAAGGGTCTTCACATACAGTATTCACCGTTCCTGTCAGTGACGCATTTGTAAGTGACTAAAATTGATGGAATATCAAATTGATTTAATTTTAAGTGTCGTCAACCTGTCAACTTCTACCGTGTAAATATTTAATGTTTTCTAAAAGAGACCACTTCTATCAAATCATAAATAGAATATGTTTGAGGCACCCTTTACTGTACATAGTTTGAGTCATTTTAAATAGTTAAATTAAATTCATACTTTATAAATTATAGTTTGAATATTTATCCTCCAAGAATTTATAATAATTAGAATCATTTGAATAGTTAAATCCATATGTCATGAATTATAAGAATAAGATTATATTTAGCAAAAAACATCATCTCTGCTAACATTCTTACTAGGCTTATCACTAAAGAAGAGAAATTTACGCAATAACAGGATTTTTTCAAAGAACTCATATGTTATTATAAATGAGTCCCTTGACCTGTCCAAGGGAAGTAAGCTATTATAACACTTAAAGGACGACGTACACTGTATCCGCTGTGCTTCTGACCACACTCTCCCTTCCACACATTGTAATCTACCTTAAAATACCAGTGTCACCCAACATATAAGTGACCTAATCCGTCCACTCACCCTAAATAGGGCACAACACTCTATTAAACTTGTCCCTTGCCCTACTTGCACAAGGCTTGACAGGGCATCCACCCAACCTCCAGTCACAAGAATAAAATTATGTGGTTCATTAATAGTCAATTTGTTATTGAAAAAAATAAAAAAACTCACTCATACAGGAATGATGCGATGTTTGTACTTGAATGATTAACCGAAACACTGAAGAATACGGTTCTTATATTGAAACGACAACACAGAATATTGTATGATTGCGTCCATATATCATAGTGAAATTACGAAGAGATATATTTAATTTTATGATCTTTACATTGAAACGATAACATAGAATATTGTATGATTGCGTCCATATATCAAAGTGAAATTACGAAGAGATATATTTAATTTTATGATCTTTACATTGAAATGATAACACAGAATATTGTATGATTGGGTCCATATATCATAGTGAAATTACGAAGAGATATATTTAATAATATGATCCTTACATTTAAATGAAAAACAAAACATTTTATGGTGTGAAAGGATCATACAATATTTTGAATTTTCTATTTTCTTTATTTTAATCTGTGGTGAAACTCTAACAAACCGGAGTATTCAATGACGTGAGCCTTACATTGAGGTAATAAAACAAAATACTGTATGATGCGACTGATCCTGTATGATTGTGATTTTCATAACCAATATTAACTTAATCAAACATGCTTGGATCTAAACCTAAAACATTTTATTCAAATAATTTCACTTAAAAAAATATACAATTACACGTTAAAACATGTTCAGACATTAATAAAATTTAAAATGTTTATCATCTCATCTAAAATTGTATCATGTTATGTAAGAAAAGTATCATCTAAAACAACTCAAAAAAGAAAAAAAAAGTTTAAATCGAAAAGAAACACTCGTAGTTTGTTGCACTCTTTCAGGCCGTGTCGAGTGTTAGCTCATCGTTCTCTGACACAGAACCGAACAGTGTTTAACTCACTTGTGAGTCAAATAAATTATGTATTTGTTTCAATTACTTGTAAATAGGAAAATAAAAACAAGGTATCACAAATTTCAAAGAGTTTATATAACTATCTCTATGAGGTATTCTGTTTGACATTACAGCAGGTTTTTGGGGATAAATATTATCTGTTTGAATTTTTTTCTTTTTAAGTTTAATTTTACTATCAATTTTCTAATTTGTATAAGAAAAAATTTACACTTTTACATTCTTGTATTTTTGTGCATTTTTATTTAATTTTAGTAGTTTTTAAAAATGTGTATATATTATTGTATTTTAATTTTATTCAATATACTGTATATGTATTTTTTTTTATTTAGTCCTACACTTTATGTCAGACACTTAAAATGTTTAACTTTCTCCTCATTGTACTTGTGATTTGCGGCTTACTAAACCAAAGTTTTGTAAAGACACAGATCTGTTTATTTTCTTAATTATGGTTGTTGAGATATTTTATTATTTTTTGTTTCTTTTGTCCTAATGTTAGTTTTATACTAGTATTATTCATATAAATAAATACAACAATATTGTAATTGAAACAGTTTAGTTCGCTTGAAAAGACTGCATTATCTAGTTATTTATTTTACTTTTATTTATTTTTAAGACGCCGATCGTCAAGATATGGGCGAATATGGATTTCGAATTAGTGTGATGAGTGTATGTGAGCGAATGTAGTCATTGTTACATACTAAGGCCGACTATTCCTTTGAAAGTGTTATTAATTAATAGCCCAATGACAAATGAACAGCCGGTGGTTATCAGCTGATCACTTTCAAAATGTGTTACGACTCTAATTGGGATCGAATTGAGATCAATTAATTTAGCTAAGAAGCTGGGATTTAACAAACTAAGGTACCAAACAATTAACATTTATAAAACTTATTTACTCTTAAATATTTAATTTTAAAATATCTAGAGTCGGAAATAGTAAACCATACAATCAACAATGACACCCCTAAATAGGAACTTCTTTGTCAGTGCGTATGGAGAATAGGGCCGACGTATGATTCACTTGGCTCACGCCACTCCGTTGCTGCTTCAGCATTCTGCCTCAGAATGTGCTACGACATTACTTACGTGAACACATTTAGTTGATGAGTGGAAAATTAAAGGACTTTCTTAAATATTGTACTGATTTTGTTTTGATTCTGCTCTTATAATATTTTTCTAAATAGTCACTATCAGTACTAAAGGATGGACCATAATCGATAACCTCAAACGTTCAAAACAAAATTGGTTAGAATACGTGTATTTTGTGTTTAATTCATCAATTAATTTGTTTTCTCAATAATATTGTAGTCTCGTAGAATAAATCGTTTATCATGCTTGGCAGTCTCTTTATCGGACACCCAGTTAGTATTTATGACTAAACCTATAATGTAACTGGGAAATGAAGACATATTTTAGGTGTTGAAGGGACCAGTTTTAACATGTATATTGTTGGATAGAATGTTAACAATATGAACATTCATTGTGAAGCTCCTGCAGTGCAATTACACAAAATATGTCTTCTTCTCCATCAAATAGTAAACAAATATTTTGTTCTTAAAAATGTAGTACTGTGATGTTTCCTAAAATACTTCAACTATCATGAATCTCTAAAAATCCACATGAAACTCTAAGAATCCACAGCCAATGGCGTGACGATGTAAATCAGCTGAAACTATAGCAACGCCTTTACGTCTTACATTGTTGCCACGTTTTATATCTTTGAATACACCTGTTTTATATCTTACTTGTTTGATATTGTAAATTCAAGTCTGAGTTAATATATTATTATAATCACGGACTTTACATTATGTTTTTAGATTGTTCTATTGAATTATTATTTGAACAGATTAAAAATGCCCTTTGAAGTGGATTTCTACCTCAACAAGTTATTATTGCCTGTCGTATGTCAATAGCAGACTCTTGGCAACAATGTTCTGCAATCAAATGCCACTCAGCGCGCTTATGGCAAAGATTGAAAGGAGGAAAATTTGATTTTTAACTGGCAACTGCTACAGCAGAACATAATGCAATTAATGAAATAGAATTACTGTGTATAATTTAATTAATTATTTTAATGGCATCCAATTTTTTACTAATTTGTTTATATTACAGTTTAACCTATATGGGGGTTTGGGAACGAAGCCCCCAACGAGCGAAGCGAGTTCATAGATAAAACTGGTAGTTCGCCAAGTCACGGAAAAATCCTTAGGTGGAACTCTAGTACTAAAAGGTTGGGAACCACTGCTATAGATATGTTCTGAAGAAACAACGAATTAGATCTTCAAAGTAAGGCTTACTTAAGTATTTTTATAACCATGTTTATGCTAACTACATCGTTGGACCACTGCTAACACATGCTAGTTTTTATAATTAACCTCAAATTTACTTATAGTTCAACTACAATGAATACATATTTTAACAAAAGTTAAAATACTATGGATTTGATAGTAATTCACTAAAATTAATGAAATCATATTTGGAACATAGATTTCAATTTGTAAAAATTAATATTCAACTAACAGAAGGTAAAGATATTAAATATGGTATATCACAAGGATCTCCTTTGGGTCCATTACTTTTTAATATTTACATAAACGATATTCCGAAAAATATGAACTCCACAAATATTAAATGTTTCTTATAAGAAGCAGCATATATACTGACGATGTTGGATTGGTATTTACATCAAACTGTTATGATAAATTAGAAGAAGTGATTTCTTTTACTACAATGAAATTTATCAATTGGTGCAATGCTAATAATTTAATTCTCAATCTAAACAAAACATATGACATAAATTTTACCTACTCAAATAAATTGAGACTGGACCTTAAAATAAATCCAATAATATTTTTAGGAATTATTCTTGATCATAAGATATCTTGGAATAATCATATGGATTATATCATTAAAAATCTGAACAAAGGTATCTACTGTTTTTATTGTTTTTAATACAAATTTATAATGCGCATATTCATTCCATATTGAGTTTTGAATAATATTATGGGGACAGTCTTCAATTCAGTTAAATTATTTAAAATTCAAAAAGAGCAATTCGACTAATTTGAGGAGCATCTTTTAAAACTTCATGCAGACCTCTATTCAATAAACTAAAAATAATGACTCCTCCTTCACTATTCATTTACAAAAGCTTATTATACACCAAAAACAACTTACATAAATTTCTTCAAAACAAAAATATACATAAGTACGACACAAGGAATTTGAATCAACTGAAATTTAAATAATGTATATACTCAACAACACAAAAATATCATGAGTTTATGGCTATTAAATTCTATAATAAATTACCTTATAAATTAAGAAATCTGGAAATGAAAAAATTTAAAAAAATTATATGCAACTATTTATTAGAAGAGCGTTTGTACAACATTGAAGATTTTTTTAAAAATTCAACTGTAATTTATATGTAGATTTAACTCAATTTTTATTATATTTATTATATTATGTATTGTAATACCTCATTTGAGGTTTGATGCAATAAACATTATTATTATTATCATATAGAACCCGAACATTATTTTTTTAATTGATGTTAATATACTGTACCGTTTATACGAGCCGTTATATCTATTGTATCAGTTGTGACCGGGCCCACGTAAATATTACGCAGTAAAACACATAACAAAACAAGTCATTATCAGAACGGGGGTGGCCTTCGCCCCTAACTAGTGACACTGATAACAGTCTGACACTCCCGACTACAGAAAGGTCAAATTCTGTCATCTTCACGACTCGTTATTCAATCTGTTTTTTGGCCCTACTGATAAGAGTGATATTTATTACTTCATTAGAATTGATAGTAAATTTTAATCAACGCACGTAGTAAATAAGGAATTTTTAATGATTATTTTATAAGTAGGAGTTTCAATTTATTTAACATCATATACTAAATACAACATGCTAAGTTAAATCTTTGAGTTGTAATACTCTTATAAACACATATTTCATCTCACTCCTTTATATCAACATTGTTTGTCAAGTTGTATTTAACTGGAACTGCTTCGTATGTTTTATAAGTGTGATGCGTACTTACAAGTGACCTTGCGTACTTACTCTCTTAGTGTTAGCCTCACAGCTAAGTTTAACGATTGATTTTAGTATATATATATATATATATATATATATATATATATATATAATCAAGGGTTTACACGAAAATCGTTCAAAATAGATAATTCAATTCCTTTTTGAAACCCCGAACGACTACTACGGATTCAATTATACGGTTAATAGAGCATGATAAATATTATTATAATACTTTATTAAGAAAGCAAAATGAACCTTTTCCGTTACTTCACTAACACTACTTTTTATCGCAATTACGGTTAGGTCAGGTCAGGTTAGGTTAGGTGGCTATCAAAGTTGATCACAAACTGGTTAATCTAATGATTGACATATCGCCGAATGCCCTCTCCGTGTGGAAAATTCTTTGAAAGCGATAAGGCCAGCGATATCGGATTCCTAGCGGATAAGGAATATCACAGTGGCCGTAAAATGAGTGGGGAACAGTTTTTAGAGCAATAGAATATTTATCAAGCGGTAGTGAATTAACTGAGACAAAAAAAGGTAGTGAATTAATAGAAAAGATCCAAAAAAACTACACACTTATTGTTAGAGTACAATGTTAGCTTATATTTCTGTCATTACATTCCATAAAAGCTGAATTGATGTGTTTATTTCTATGCAGGCACTAAATGTGCTTAATTTTCAATTGTATACACAATGTTTTAGAGACTTAAGATCTAATATTTTTTTAATGTAACACAACTTTAACGGATAATAGAAAATGAGATGTGCGAGGTAAAATCGATCTGGAGACCATTACTTCTTATTGTTTTTATATCAAATCACGCCATAAACAAAAAATGTAATAAAAGAGCAGGTATTTGATAATATAATTGTAAACTATAGAACATAGTAGGCCTAGATATTAATCTAAACAATAAATAATCTATATTGAACAATAACGATATTTTTATATATTTAAATAATCTACTCCATGTAAATAATATTATTGTATGCTTATTCCCACTTCACGTTCGTTATAACATTAGCGCATATTTAAGTTTTTATTTATTCATTTGGATCTTACCAATTTACGATACATTCCACACCTTGCAGGCCGAGTTAAATCTAGGAAACTACCTCTTCGATTAGTTCCCCAGTTAATTTCAAACGAACTTTCGAAAAAAAGTAGTCCTTAACTAGGGATATGTTTGACGGTCCAGATAAGTTTCTGGTTTCTGACCCTATGGCCTTAATCGATAGAATCGATAGAACACCATGGCCCTTCCTTGAGGGCCATGGTATTTGTTGTTATTTGGAGAGGTTGTTAATTATTGAAGGTTTATATTATCATGCCTTTTCACTCTCCGCCCTCAGAGCGATTGAAACTTCGGTGTTTGTAGGTAGGTCATCAAATAACTACGACCGTAACACTACTGCTCCAAAACGTTTCAATCAAATTTAGATAAACGTTGATCAAATTTAGATAAACGTAGATTAACGTTTAATCAAATTTAGATTAGTTCCTTGAGGGAGTGGACTGTGCTGAGTCGTTTTCGCACAGGGTGAACTACTGCAACTACTGGAAATGTGAGTGAACAATGGCAAATTATCAGTCATGTGATTCCGGAGTCGAAGTTCAAATTATGGATCACATAGTTAATGATTGCCCATTGCGTAATTTTTTCAGAGAGAACTGGTTTACATTAAATCAGACAAGCAGGCGTTGAATAATTTAGAAACCTGGATTTAGCCTATGGCGGGAGATCAAACACAACACATCAAAACACTAAGACACTAGTACTTTTTACTTTAGATTTTATTTAGATTCTCAAATGTTCAATCTGACAGTAAATTTTTCTTTCCTTTTCCTTTTATTTTAGTAGCTACACAGTACACATTGAGAGATATACGAAATATTTATTTATTTTATTTTAGAAGTTAGTTGCTTTATAATGTACATTCTCTCTATTCCGTAATCAAAAATGTAAAACAACAATTCCAGAAAAAGGTAGGTTAAGAGTACCTAATTTATTGTTCGGGTAATTATGCACTTTCTAGACGCTTATGAAAATACAAGTTATTGTTGAAAAAGTGGCGAAATATGAGTTTATATCTCTCGTGGAGGTTGATTTCAACCGCGGAAAATCGTGTTTTCCTAAAAAAAATGAAAATTTAGGTTTTTATAGGATAGTAAAAAATATCAACTTTTAAAAAACGTTATTTTTCAAAACTGTTATTCATTTTATATGGTTTTTGCCCTGAACATTGATAGACTATACAATTGGTTGTTCAATTAAATTATATTTTTTTTCGGTCCAAAAAATACATTTTTTACTGAGATAACCAAACTTAACCTATCATAATTGTCCATTTAACAAAATTCGTAATTTTCGTTAAAATCAGGTGCTTGTCTCAGGGCCCAACTAGAATATATGCAAATTTGTTTTTTTCTGGTCAGTCATAGCTCCTATTTCCACTATGCAAATGGGCCACCATAGGTGATTTGCCACGAAAGTAAGTTTTCACGATATCTCATGAAATAACTATCGTAGACTTAAATAGTTTTCTAATTCCAGTTTATGATAAAAACTAAATCAAATTATATAAGATTATGAAAAAATCACGGAAAACTACGGACATATAACAAAAAATAATATTTTCAATAGTTTATATTTTTAGATTTTTTTGTATAAAACGTTATTTTCGAGGAAAGGAAGAGTTTTTCTAGAAAATATAAACTTGATTCTATTCAATGGCGGAAACAGTATAAATACCATTGTTCCTCCTCCATCAGTAAAAACGTGACAAAACACCGACCGGTCTGTAGCAAGGCCTACGTGTGGATACTCCGAGATACGGTATCAATGCTATTTGGTTAATGGCCGTTATATTTAGCTTTATCAGTGAGTCTTATCTCTCTCTCGTACAGTGACAGCCAGTCGGCATGGCAGCCCTAGTGTGTGCGAAATCCGCTTCCCTCAAGATGACGTGCTTACGCTAGAGAACTTCCACTGCCGTACTTAGTGACTTTTAGGTTAGGTTAGTGTGTTTTGAGTTGTGCCATCGCAATCTGAACTGATACTGTCTCAATCGGTGAGTTTTAACAAGTGTAAAGCTACTTAACTTATCATAAGTGACCTTGAACGCAAACTAGAGGTTAGTGTCACAATGACTGTTATTTATGCAGTTTCTAGCCTACTTTTATAAAAAAATAAAAGGGTATATAAGAAATAAAGGAAGCAAATTCTATAAAATAATGAAAATACTTCAAAAAACCTAAAAGATATCAAAAATGTTTTTATTTCATTATTATTATTATTAAACAGGCTCTCCGCAGAATGAAAAGCATCCAGCGTGAAAATATAGTCAATTCTTGGCCCATTTCAAATATTTCAAATTTTCTTCAGTGATTCGAAACATCCCTGTAGTAGTTATTAATTACTAACCTAGTTTTATGGCTACTATTTCCTAAACCATAAATATTTATTCATTATTATTTAAAAAAACAAACACTAAAATCATTAAATATTCAAACATGTGTAAATTATTGATATTATGCATGTATGGGTCTGCTCAGACCACACGAATTACTTTCAACGCTGTTTTGATTACTTCGCTTTTCTTGTGCCTTCACTCTTTTATAATTCTCTTTCTTAAAAAAAACAAAAACAAAAAAAAAAAACAAAACAACACAAGCACAGAAGTTCTCCTGATTCTTTTTTCTATTACCCTTAGACCTATTTTATAATATAAAATCTTTTGCTTGAATATGTCCTTATTAGTAAATTCAGTAGTGAATACCACTGCTTTAAAATTTCTTTTATTGTTCCAATCCTTTTTTTGTAATTGTTTCAGTTTCGGCTCTAATTCGTTTTCCATATATTTCGACAACTTCTTTTGTTACCTTGTGGGTTTCATTCTCTTTATATTACCCTAGACTTTCGGTCTTATATCTTAAATTATATTCTGAATTAAACATTAAAAATTAATTCAAGCCAGAAAAATAATGACGGTACATGTTTATAAAAAAGTCAACAAATATTAAAATTTTGATTAGACACAATAATAAGGTCAAGAAATAAGATGTTCTGCTGCTAATATTCATCTCGTTAAATTAATTGATAGTAGACACCATATTAGATACATTTTCCGATAGAGAATAAAGAAACAGAGGTAGTATCCTATAATATGCTGAATGGGTGTCGGTCGAGTTATGTAAACTTGGGGTGTCGACTAGTTAATGTCGATCGTGAATACAATCAAAGAAGAAAAAATAGATGTTGCGTACAATAGTGGCCTTAATGGGTGGTGAGTTTTAGAAGTATGAAAGTAGCAATTAATTATTGCTACAAATTTATAAAAATTTATATTACCTGAGGCTCCTGAGGCATTCGTTGCTGCTCCTTTTCTTTTTCTCTGTGATATTGCTAAAGTTCGGTGATAAATGTAGCATCGTGACTTGATTGATCATTTTCAAACAAATATAATTTTTTGTAGCTAGTAACTGTACGTGTATGGGTGTGCGAGTGGGTCAATCCCATTGTACGTGTATGGGCGTGCGGGTGTGTCAATACCACTGTACGTGTATGGGTGTGTGGGTGGGTCAATACCACTGTACGTGTATGGGTGTGTGGGTGGGTCAATACCACTGTACGTGTATGGGTGTGTGGGTGGGTCAATACCACTGTACGTGTATGGGTTATGTAATCTCTGGAGTGGTACAGTGGTATTGACTACAGTGGTAAATTTATCAGCTCATCCTATTTTTTAACTTTTGATTGTTCATTTGTATTTTGATAACAATCGTTACTTTTACTAACTGTTTTTGCTTTACGATGAATAATATTTGAACTTTAGAAAGTCTACATTAATTTATAATTCCTAAACAAATTTAAACTATTTTATAAATTTATTTTAATTTATTGTTTAGGAGTTCGATTAATCAATCATTTTTTCTGTGCATTGCATATTTGCCTCTTTTCGTTTTCTTTCATATGTGATCTTCTTTCTTTCTTTAGACATTTTTCTTCCACGAGTCGTGCAGTCAATTTTGTGTAACAAACTCTCATTATTGAATATTTTAAATTAACAACTCGTAATATCAACTTATGGTCCGATACAACGGACCTTTAATTATCAAAATATTTATGTTATAACTAATTACAATAATAAACACAAATCGTACATTTTAAATATAACTGCGTGTTTTCACCCACCGACGGTACTACAGGTTGTCGACTTCGTAGCGGTGGCTCGCAGTTTGGGGACGGCGCCTCAAATGTTGGCTTCTTGTGTCTTTGTTTATTTCACTCTCTATTAATTATTTCAGTAATATTGACTATAAATTAAAATTTATATTTTATTATAGAATTACTTTGAGAATTCACTAGATAATTTTATAGAATTTGTTATTGTTTTATCAAGTTTCTAATATTTTTACTAAATAAGAGTTTTCATTGGGTAAATAATATCTCAATTGGATTGTTCGCTGATTTCCATATCAATTCTGGAGAGAAAAATAATTACCACTAAACAGTGGGGACAACAGGTCAGAGAAGAAAGAAAAAGAGGCCATTTTGTAACCACAGCGAACACTTAAGCGGCAGTTAAAAATACATTTCGATAATGTATATCTGTATACATCAGTAGTATTAATTGCCACGTTTATCCTTGATGATTTGGAAGTATAAAGAGAGGGATGGACAAGGTGCTGGCTTACATGGCGAACTGTATAAATAACTATTCGACTCGATACACATTTGGCATGCTATTGGATGGAACCTCTGTTTCATTCTTCTCTGTGACAACCATTAGGCCTCTGCCCGAAGGGCGGCGCTCTTGATAATTGGCGAGATCCGCACCAACATACAAAGGTGGAAAAAAACATTATGTAAACGCTTTCACATCTTCTGTATGACTTCTCTTGTAAAATGGTTATTTTTTCCATAGTTAATAAGGCAGTTAATTTTAAAAAATAGTTGTGTTCCATAAAGTAATTTTTTATCAGAATAATTTACTTGAAATCGTTAAATCACGAAGAAATAATATTGTTCAAATTAGTTACTTTAAAATTCAAATGTAGACTCTGGAAAGGATAAACCTTTCGAAGTCCGGTTTGCGGCAATTAATTTCCTTTGAATTTACCTTTAATTTGATACCAAGTTCGACCTAGGCTTACAGTGAAGGTTTCGTTTAACTCCTCACGGGCCGTCCCCCTGAAAAGATGAAATGTCTCTAATGACGTCAAAAAGTAGGTTATTTGTAACCATGATGATGTTCACGATTTCACTGTTACAAGTGAAGTCATACACAGTTGTGAAAGTGTTTCCGTATTTTGTTCACTTTGTATATAAATATAATAACTTAAACAAATCTGCAAATAATAAACCGTCAATAGCTAACCGACCTAAATAGTGTTTAATTTTCAATACACATATATTTGTTTATTTTTCTTTTCAAAACATTTAATAATATCAAAATGAGAATTTAGTTGTTAAGTAACGCAGTGACTTATTATTATTATTATTATTGCCATGAATAATAAGTTCATAATAATAATTGTACATTTATATTTATACTCGAATTAAAAATGAACATAACAGAACGTTTTAAAGGTAGTTCAATAAAAACTGGAACATAGTAGATGACCAACAAACATAGTAGATGACCAACAAACATAGTAGATGACCAACAAACATAGTAGATGACCAACAAACATAGTAGATGACCAACAAACATAGTAGATGACCAACAAACATAGTAGATGACCAACAAACATAGTAGATGACCAACAAACATAGTAGATGACCAACAAACATAGTAGATGACCAACAAACATAGTAGATGACCAACAAACATAGTAGATGACCAACAAACATAGTAGATGACCAGACCAACAAACATAGTAGATGACCAACAAACATAGTAGATGACCAACAAACATAGTAGATTACCAACAAACATAGTAGATGACCAACAAACATAGTAGATGACCAACAAACATAGTAGATGACCAACAAACATAGTAGATGACCAACAAACATAGTAGATGACCAACAAACATAGTAGATGACCAACAAACATAGTAGATGACCAACAAACATAGTAGATGACCAACAAACATAGTAGATGACCAACAAACATAGTAGATGACCAACAAACAGTTTAGTGGTATAATTGTTTATTTAATAATAATAATAATATATTAGCCTTTAACAAAATTTGCATTGAGAACAAACACATATAAATACCGTATAGTATATATAACATAAATTTTAAAACGGTGTATATAAATATGATAATGTACTTAAAATGTAATAGTTATATACAATTATGTGTAAGGAAATCTTGCTACAACTATTTTATAAAATTGTCATGTAGTAATATTTATTTTAATTTCTTCTTTAAATATTTAATGTCATTTCCGTATTTTATATCAATGATAGCAATATAATTTTATCCCGTTTAATGAATATTGAAGTTGAATAGTGGTTATAATACATTATATATTTTCTAACAATAGTTTAATAAATAGACAGTTAACAAACAGTATTTCCTATCATTGAATGTTTGTAGACTTAAGGTTTTTGTGAAATCATGACTTAATTCTCACAGTTCACTTCCACGTGTGAACAATTCATTACAATTTGGGTTTTCATTAAAAACCTATACCAAATTGTCTCCAATAATTTAACTACTGTAACATATAAACTATAAATGGTAATTATGCACTTTCTTGCCACCAAACAAATTTGGAACATTTTGCTTGAAATGGGTCTAGAATTGGCTGTATTTTCACGAGATATGCTTTTTATTCCGCGGAAATAACGTATTTTACCGAAAAATTCGAAAAAAACAATGTCACAACTTTTAGTATTTTTGTCATATTTCCCTTAATTTAAATGGTATTTTAATCATCTTTTTTTATTTTGATGTGTTTTTTTGCGCTGAATACAAATTTGATAACTATTTTGGTCTATTACAAATATTTCTCGAGAAATAACGGAAAAACTACTGTCGCGGCGGATCGCGATTAGCGGTCATTACGCGATAATTATATACAACAACTATTAATCACAAAAACCGAATTCTCATATATTCCCGCCGAAGTGACGGCCGGCAGGTCGTCACGGAGGCCAAACGCCCGAATTTAACGCAAATTACGAATTTTTGTTGAGAAAAGAAGACAATTAGGATAAGTTAGGTTATGTTTGGTTATGTCAACAAAAATGTATTTTTCGAGCTGAAAAAATAATTTTACTACAAAACCAGTTATATATTTGTGTTCAGCATAAAAAAACACGAGAAATGAAAAAAAATTGTCGAAAAATAACGATTTTTAAAAAAGTTGGTTTTTTCATTATTAGATAAAAATCTAGTTTTTCGATTTTTCGGTAAAAAACGAGTTTTCCGCGGATGAAATCAAACTCCTCAAGAGATATAAACTCATTTTTCACCACTTTATTAACATGAAATCGTATTTTCAGAGGTGGCAAGAAAGTGTATAATTTACCCTATAAATAATAATCAATTAATTAAGAAACTCCCTTTTAAAGTACATTTATAATGACATTAAATCGAATCATGTAAATTAGTACATAATTTCGGTAATTAGTACATAAAAATAATATCTATTGAAAAATTATGTAGGCTGCAATATATTCGGTATATGTCAGATTATAATGACACTTTTCTCAATATACTCACCAATAATCAACTTTTAAGATTGTAGAAATGTAGTTTTAAGTTCTTAACAATGTTAACACCTGTAATAAACACTTGTATTCTTGTTCAATTCTATCAAGACATGCTAAAATTAATTTTATTCCGAGAACAGAGTTCAGTGTTGTCTGCCAACGATCGGGGAACTCCGCGCCCAAAGCGTCTGTAATCTTCCATAAAACTTCCACCCACCTGGGGCACTAAGGGTGGGGGTGTGCGTCCGCGGAAAATTATCAATCAGCATTTTACAAGTTGGTTTTGTGAGTGTGTGTAAAAAAAAAGCGACCGAGCAGGTGTGACGTAAGCAAGTGACGTCGTGAGCTGTGATTGGTTAAATAGCGGCGGGCAGGTCGGGCCGCCAGTCTAGTGTGTGCAGTGTACAGTGATAGACGTTCACCGCGGCATGCTGTTTGTGTGTAGTGCTAGCTGACACTAACCTTGGCTAGAATATAGTGTCACACCGGATATCTCCTGCCATCTCAACTACGGTGAGTTAGTACAAGCATACTCGTTGCACTTTCTTTAGGTGCCGTTCCTACCAAAGGCACCGCCAACCAACCGGTTTGTGGTGGGCTTAGGTTTGTTTTATTTTTAAAACCAGTAGCCGCACTAAGGGAGCGTCTTCAGTAAATATTCAATGTCTAGTTTCTTAATTACAAAAACCTTTTGTTGCTTAAAAATTTTATTTTATGAAGTAGTTGTCTTCTTTTTATATACATCAGAAGAAGGGAATCTCAATCGAAAAGCCCAAAATTTGACAAATGAACTAGTTGCTGGCTGTTGAATCAAATAATGGTTGTTTTTTTTCGGTAAACAAGCTTATGTTTTGCTCTTTTTAATATAACAATCTGTTAGGTTTTATTTTGGCGCTGTTTATTTTTATTTTTTTTTTTATGTTCGAAATAAATATTTGAAAGTAAATATTTATCAAAGTTCATCATAAAAAAATGCTAAGTTTAAACGAACGGTTGTAAATAAATAAAAATAATTTACAAAAAAAATTTAAAAAACCCATTACATATAATCTGTAAGGTTCTTAAACATTCAGGATATATATTTTTAACGCAAGTTGGTTGCATTTCTATTTGATTTATAACGTCGTTATTTGAAGACAATTCAGGCGCCTAAACAGAATTTTGTTGGTCCTCTCAGAATAAAGAATATAAATTTAGTCTACTTAAAAACCAAGTATAGTATTACATTTTTCTGATCCGCCATGAAATAAACATGAAAATCTTCCATTTCAATTTCAAATTTGAATTTCTTCCCACAATCTGTTTGTCATTCAGTAACAGATCAAATGCTATATTTCTACTTTACATTCAAATAATAATAAAATAATTTCAAGTTCGATTTTTTTTCTTTGTTGTTAGTATTGTAATGATAAAAACATTTCGGTCACTTATAGTCTGCCGTAAAACCAAAATATGAAATATATATTAAAATACAAATAATAATACTATCTTAACCCGTTTGATAATACCAGCATATATTTCTTCTTACTATGGGCGTAGGGTGGGTTATTTCTGAATTTACGCCTAACACAAATTATTAATCCTAAAAAAAGACTAAAGGGTTATTTATGTCAGAAGCCGTGCTCATCCATGTGATTCTGTACGCCCAATTTCATTAGCCTTCAAGTCGTATCTAAATCTTTCCCTAACACTTCAAACATTCCTCTGGACACGTTGAATGTCGGAGATTTGTCCGGGGAAACAGGTGATAAATGCAGTACTATTTTTCTCACAGTGAGTGATAATAGGAAAACTTGATTAAATAGTGATTTTCTAAGATATGAGGCATTTTCACTTTACACTTTTCTTATTCAAAATAATTTGCTTCGCTGGTTTGTTAGAATTTAAACAAATAGAATACACTAGTAGCAAGCAGTACTATATTTTACTTTGTCATCATCAGATCACGATCGATTTTATAACTTTGGTAACAATTGTTTTCACAAGTGAGTTTTTTAATGGATTGGTCGTGCAATTGCATTTTTTTGAAAAGGATTGGATTTTTTTAAATATTGGAGGCCGGGATAAAACAATATTTTTAAATTGTTGCCCAACATTCAAAGTATTTATACGCCTGACCATAACATAAGAAATTTTACAGACAAATCCGTGATAGATAAAGAGGAGTCTCGCTATAACTCACTTTGTAAGACGTTGCGAAGCCTTTCATCCCACGTTGCCGCGAATTAAGGGAAGCTGACTCTGTTCTATTTATAGAAGGAAAGAGAAAGCAGAGCACGGTGCCGGTGCTGGCAAGACAAGGTGTCCCACCTCGCTGACGGTCTTCTTGGAATTGTGGTCTGTGGATACCTGAAGCAAGACTGCACTCCTCAGAATGGATGATGGAACCGTGTGCGACTTTTCAACATGGATTGACTGAATTAAACCAGCTCGATATTTGCATTTTTGTTGTGGGAAGGAGAAATACCTCGTATTTTCTAGGGATACCCGTAAATCTAGGGAATCTTCAATCCCGACTAAAAAAGAATAAAATTAAGTTTAGCCAAGATACTAAAGAATAGTCTAACTTATGAGGTTATAATAATAAATATGAAGAAAACTCCTCATCATGCACAAGTATTTATTTAGTTTCAATAGTCTTAGAAAAGCAGTAACTTAAACTACCAGCCTTATTCAATATGAAAAAAGTAATTAATCAGAATATTTGTAGATAGGATGAAAGTGGTGAACAGATGATGTTTGGGACGGGCATACATACAGTAGAAGGCACTGAAAAAATGATAGTCAGCCAATGGTAGGTGTATTTGTAAGAAAGTTGGGTGTATTTTAGTCAGCCAATGGTAGGTGTATTTGTAAGAAAGTTGGGTGTATTTTAGTCAGCCAATGGTAGGTGTATTTGTAAGAAAGTTGGGTGTACCACCTGAAATCGTGGTGTGGGGTGATATCAGTCATCAGTAGGTGTGTTTCCAAGGGAGGTGGGTATGCCTTGAAGTGAGGAGGATCGGTATGCCAGCTAACATTAAGCGTGATTATATGAAGGTTGGTATACCACTTGTAGACGTGGGAGGGGATGTCAGCTGGAGGTGTGTATGTTTTATATGCAAGGGTGTGTTACACTTCAAATCGAGGGAGGGGGAAGTCAGCCAATAGTAGGCGTGTTTGTTTGAAGGTGGGAGTACAACTTGAAATGTGGGGGGGGATATCAGCTAACAGTAGGGGCGTTTGTATTAAGGTGGGTGTACCACTTGAAGTCTTGGAGGGGGGACGTCAGCCAACAGTAGGCGTGTTTATAAGAATGTGGGTGTACCACTGGAAATCGTGGAGGGGGGAATGCCAGCCTACAGTAGACGTGTTTATAAGGAAGGTGGGCGTACCACTTGAGGTTGGGGAGGGGGTGTCAGCTATCAGTAGGCGTGTTTGTAGGGAAGGTAGTTCTCTAATTGTGACACATGCCAACACTTTGGTCTATGATAATATAATTTTTTTTTTCAGTTTGACTACGTAAGAAAAGTTTTAAATAAAATCATGGTTGTTATTTATATATATTGCTAGAAGAAAGCATAATTATTGCTTGATATCTTTGTACTTTAAACGTTTATACTTACCACTTTGTCTTTGTTCCAAACAAACTGCGCATGACTGGCTGTAATACAGCTTTAAGTATTACAAATATCATTACAGCTGCATGATTTATATTATGTTCACTAAGCATATTTTCAAATGTAAGGACTTGTAATTAAATATATTCCATGCCAAAGAGGTCGATAGAGTCACGAGCTGGCCCTCGATGGTGGGTTCGGATCGTGGGACTAGCGGGGCAAGGGAGATGATAGCCAGGAAACTGCTCATCAGTGACTAAAGCATGCTTAAGCTCCCGCGGTATTCAAAGGCATTTAAATAGAAGTAAAATAAAGCCACCCATCCAACACCTACATTTGACAATTAGTTAGAAAGTTTAATATGGAATATCATGCTTCATTTTTGAAACAGTCTTTTATATTAAAGAAAATAACCTGGGTACCACATAATACCCATAAATACAATACTTTGAAATATACCAATAAACCCAACATAAATTAAAGCAAGATTATATTGAATTCAAATTTCACTCGGACCAGCTCACTGAATTAAAAGAAATTCAATGCCGAAGTTTAAGATCAAATAAAAAAACTATTTAAAAATAAATGTTATTACAAGCTTCCTTTTTCTCCTGCATCTGGTCTAACCAGAGAAAAAACCACACAAAAATTCCCTCAAGACACTCACTCAGATTATGAGAAGGAAGATGATTAAGAAGATAGACAGACAGTTCCATGCCTTCCTAAGGTTTACGGATTGACTGCAAGAAGTAATTGTGAGAAATGGTTACTTTTTTAAATCCAAATCCGACTAATATTTCTCATGGTCACGTTTACATTAAAAGTAAGATTGAATATTTTAAAACCGTTTACGTCCATTACCATTGCCTTGGTTTTTGAAGATAGTCTTGCATTTTGTACATAACACTATTAATTGTGAAACAAGTAAAAATGTATACTAAACTGTAACGATTGTTGGTTTTTTTAACAAAGGGTTATGAAAATCCGCCTACAAAATAGTTACATTATATAGAAATACAAAAAAACTTTCCATGTGAACATTTTTCAGCGCAAAGTACCGCATAGTTGTTTACAATGTTAGTTTATTTTAGATTTGCCTATTCAAGAAGCAGTCTAGTAGATAAATTTGCATCCTTGTCGGCTGCCGACCGCTCTGAAAGATGATACTATGTTTAGTTGTCTGGCATGGGTAAAATTATGCAGCAGAAAATGTATTATCTAAAAACATTACCATAAGATATTTTAGTTCTTGTACATCTGTCGTATGTTTTCATATTAGTGAAGAAGGCAATTTTATCAATAGAATTAAAGAATCTATTTTAATTGTATATATAAATAGTAACAGATTTTTAACTTGCATACATGCAAGACCTCAGATACGTTATTCAAAATCCTTTTTTTTTTTTGCTAGCAGTTGATTTTCGTTATGGATTTACTTTTACTGATTTCGGTAGACTTTTATATAGCTAGAACCTGAATTTTTGTGACATACTTCCTTGAAGGCTAGGGGCTGAATATCGATTGTAAACGTCCTTTTACTGACTGTGGTCGAACTTACATTAAAGTGGCACATACGATTGAAGACACACAAATAGTTGTATCTCTGTGTTAGGAGGGACTGTCTAAACAATGTATCATCACATCTGTTTTACTGTTTTCAATGCCGAAGGCCACAGGATCAATTCCCGGGGAGGTCCAGTTAAATTTGCCAATGGAGTTTGGACTGATGTCCCTCAACAAAGTTTGATTGTCATGTTGAAAACACTTCTAGTATGGTTAGAAAAGTTCATTATAATAAAATCAACTGATACTTTAAAGTGATTATTCAAGGAAAGACAATGTGAAGGTCGTCCCAGTTAGACACAGTACAACCTCAGGTTTGAAGGTGTAACCCAATCCGAGATATGCTCTCTGACTTCGGCCTGCTTTGGTACCGGTACTACCACTTCAGATGTCATTCCTCATCCCCAACATTCCTTCCCCTCTCTTCATCAAAGTGTTTCTTTGCTATCTTCTTCATTGATGTCTTTGGTCTTGTAATCCTAAAGACCCGCAGATTCGTTTTGTCCAGCCATCGGAAGTTAAATTCTTGGTATTTGGAACTGATAAACCACAGAGAAAAAAATCAGATATTGAAATCTTGTGAACACCTCAGTTATCACTAATGCAAATTTGTATAAAATTGTTTTAATAGTTACTATGCGTATCCTTGACGATTTGGAGGTACTGACAAAGGCGCTGGCCCTTCCACCTGTCCAACGTACTAGGAGAATTAACTACTCGACACACATTAAAGCAACGATTTACATTTAGTTCACATTACAATTTGACATAATTAACATTTAATTCAAACTACAATGTGACATTTAGGCTAAGACACAATTATTAACGTGTAGTTCAAACTAAAATAAAACATTTAATCCATGCTACATGGAAACAATTAGTAAAATGTCCAATCTGTTTTAATTTAAGCCTAACTGAAGGTCGTGAAATTGTATCTTTCAAATATATGAACCCTTAGCTATACTTTAAAAAATCTTAAGAGATCGTTTTGCATACATGGGAAGTATGCAAACAAATAGTTCTATGTTAGCATCAATTATTCTTGTCGTTTAAATGAAGTAAAGTAGCCCCACTTCCATTGATGAGGAAGCAGATGCTCAGTACGGTTTATCCCTCACACGTGTAGAGGTTCTATTTTCGACTGATCACACCGAGCCAGTCTATTTATTAGCTAATAAACAAGCGAGAGGAAGAAAGTGTGGGCTGAGAGATGCATCCCTGGAGGTTTCCTCCGTCTCCTATTCCACAACCCCCCCCCCCCCTTTGACATATCACTTTCATAGCTCACTTGACATATCGGAACCGAAATGTCATATTGTTTCCTCTTAGGAATTACTTGTTCGACGTTCATTCCAATAAAATACGATTCTTTGTTCGATCTGTATTTTTTGTACATTTTGTTATTTTGAAGAGTAAAAAACACGTGTTATGCTATAAAATTAAAAAAACTATTATGCTATTCTTAATGTGTTTCAAAAACAAAGTTTTCTCCATCAAAAGCAAAGAAAAGCTTATAAACTAAAGTTTCTTGTTGCCTTTGATGACGAACATTTATTTTTTTAAATCATCGATAGTAAAGTATGTTTCATTGATAATTTTATGTTTTTTCTTTCAAAATATTAAAAATAAACGAGTTTCTTCATCTTGATTAAATTGTGTTTTTGTAACTGTCCGGATATTTGAGGCAACACGCTTTAATTATTTAGAAGAATAAAAAACACGTGCTACCCAATACAATTCAAAAGTATTCTTGAGGCCTTTCAGAAACAAACTTTTAATCATCAACAAGGACAAAAAACCATACACTTTAAATTTTATTGTTGCTTTTGATGACGAAAACTTTGATTTCGAAAGGCATCGAAAATGAGTGTATAAGTAAAACGACAGTAAAGATTAATAATGCTTTTTGGATCAGTAAATAAATTGTGTCATGTCTTATGTCTGCCTGTGAACTAACCCATAAATATGAGTATATTGAGACGGGCAGTCAATACTGATTCTTGTGAACAATCATCTGACATTTCACAAGGCTGAAATGTCCAGCGATCTAACCGTGTTAAACGCCATGTAGTCCAGCACGGTATTTGAGTTACAGCTTGTACTCATGTTGTTAAAGTCATTGTTTATTACCAGATAATTTACGACGAGGCTGCATGCTACTGTCTGCCGCCTGCCGTTTAGCTACTTGGCTGACCGCCACAAATCTTCTGGTAACTTAGCATGTACTGATCATAAAACATGCCTTCGCCGCTCATGTTTGTGTTTGTATACATCAACACAGTTGGCAGCGTTTGAATGTGTTGTTCAAGATAAACTAATTATGTTGTCTTTAACACAGCAATGTTGTGAAAACAAAATGTAAAGGAAACAAATACATCACAAATACGCACGTTGACGGATGGTTTTTGTTTAATTAATCGATGAATACCTAGTTCTGAAGTTTCAAGATATGCCATGATTTCTATTGCTATCTATGTATATTTAATTAATGTTATTACTTTAATTATACTTTACCTCTAGAATGAACATTTTGTATTTGATGTTATTTCAGAAATATTTGGAAATCATATAACTTTCACAAAGTTTCAATACAAGAAATGGATTGAATAACCATTGTATTTGTTATACAAGGTGGGTTTATAGACTGTCCTCTACCACCTAAACACAAATCGACATACATGTAAATATAAACATGAAACTACATATTTATTTTGAATTTACACTGGACTTCTTATAGGTGTAATAATAATAATAACAACAACAATATTTATTTTATAACACCTCAAGTGAGGTATTACAGTGATATAAATTAACAAATCAAGTTTTATTACTGTATATTTGTATATAGATTTAAGTTAAATTTAAAGAAGCAGTCAATTTTGTATAACATTTCTTTTAATAAAGTCTAGTAAAATGTTTGTTCTACATTTTGTAAAATGCTGTAATAAAATTAATGCCGTTAGAACAAATATTGAAAAGAATTGGAACCAAAGGATACCCTTGTGGTACACCATTCTCAACTATTTACTTTCTGAAAGGTGTTCATTTGTTTCTAAACGTTGTACAATTACTATGATGCTATAAACCACTTTTAAAATCAAATAATAAAAAGGACTGTCACTTGTGAAACATGGAACAGGTTTGTGAATAAGACAAGTCCAAATTGTCCAGTGGCGCCTTGTTGGGCTGAGTCGTGCTGTTCTGTGGCGCCACTCACAAATGGTGCTTCCTTTTTTTTCGACATTATGGCTCCGTCTGTTTGCTAACTTTACTGCAAAGTGGTTAAGAGACCCTTCACTTATCTAAAGCGTTAATTACATTTCTCAGAAAATAATTTGACTTCTCTCCAAACGGTAGACATTGCTTTTTCATCTTCACATTGTACTGCAGCTATTTTACCTTCTCCTGTGGTCTTTTGTGACTTATAATACTATTAGGAGACTAATTTTGGTAGTTTGATCCTGAATCAGATTATCAAAGCACTTATCTTATTTAATCGTCGGAACATGAAAATAATGAAAATTAACATTAAACACGAGCAAACAGTTAAGCTATTGGGTGTCAAGACGCAAATCGGTGGTATTCATTAATTTTTTGATATTCATGTAAACTATTTTTTTCTTATCTATTTTTTATAAGAATATAAAAAATATATTGTATATTTTTTAGTATTTTATAGTGGTATTTTTTACTTAATATTCAAAATAGTTAAGGGACAAAGCCTAAACACCTCAAGCGAATTTTAAGTTAATATAAATATTAAAAAGTAATGGACCCAAAAGAAATCCTTGTGGTACTCAATACTCAACTATTTTACGTCCTGAAAGTTGTCAATTCATCTCTAAAAATTACACAGATAGTAGGCCTACCATGATATAAACCACTTGTAAACGCAATCAATAGCAAAAACTGTCATAACTATTGACTATACTGTGCAATATATACGAAAACTGTCATAACTATTTACACTATACTGTGCAATATATACGAAAAAATTAAGTTACTATCAAAAATGCATTAAATAATAATAATGAACAAACTTAAATAATTTTATAAAAGAAAACTTTCTCAAAGTTTAGTGTGATTCAATTGAGCAAGCTCTTTAAACTCTACATGTCAATAAAAATTGATATAAAACTATTTTAAATGTTGCGTAAAGAATCTACAAACATAAGATTAAAAAAATACCAAAATCAATAATTGTTGAGTAGGCCTTATGTGCTTAAGTTTCAATAAACTACTGCAGAATTGGCAAGCAGTAGCCTATATAATTATTTCATATCTTACTGGATAAATCTTTACATGGCCTGCAGATCATTTAGAATTCGTCCACTCTCTCCATTAATAAATATTTAGTTGGTTTTAACTAAAACAATCAATTCCTGACTTTCATCTTTGTGACATTTTTACGACTGATAAAAACATGCTTATGGGCCTCATAATAAGAAGAAATATTTAAAGCCAAATTCTGCTTGTTGGTAGTTTATTAATTAATTTGCCTATTTATATTGCAAATACATATAGGGCTACGCCCATTTTAAGCTTACGTTTTCCAGTTGTTTCACAACTATACTGTTTCATTTGATATAGTTGCTAAAATGATAACAAATTATAAATTGCTTGTATCGTGCAATACAAATTACCTCAGTATGTCCAAATAAGTACTGACCAGAGGCATATATTTGTGATGTGATATAGGTCGACCTGAATAGAATGTCTTCGGAATGGGTAGTATAAAATAGCCTCGCAGACTGCCTGGCGTCTCTCTCACTAGAAGGGGGCGCCGTCCTGCAAACATCAACTAGCCTTCACGCTTCATTTACTAGGCGAATTGCCGTCTTATTTTAGCTTAGCACATAATCCAGTTGCGAATATTGCTTCCTTTTAGTCTTTGCTCAACTCATTCAGACTTTAAGGCTACAAGTGACTGGTGATTTTCAAAGTAATATCTTGCATATACTTATCTTACAAAATCTTAATACATATACTTATGTAATTTATTTCTATTTAAATAAAAATGTTTCTGATGGAGATATTATTTCAATTTTAATTTATATCAGTCGCAATTAGGATTCGTTACAATAATATTATTAGAAGATGAAAATTAATTGTTACACTTGGGTTTGAATATTGTAAAATTATAAATGAGATAGATTACATTTGGAATATAATGAAGAGATGAACTGCATGAAAAAACAACAATGACTGTCAAAATTAACATAGACATTTATTTGAAATAAAAATAAAAAAGAACTTAGGTCTATATATCTGTATGTTTCTATAGTTAGTACTAATGCCCTGAAGGTGTTTCACACCTTTTCTCAAAATAAACTTGTTGACAATAATATATTGTAAGCACTTCTCCGTTTACCTATGAAGAATGGCGTCTGATTTAGACTCCTCATATTGTCTTAAAAAATCACAAATAAAACAATACATCATTAAACATTTGAATTTGGTAGTATTCCACCATAATAACTTCTTTTTAAAATATTTGTTCAGATGAACAAGTTGAACGAAAAACCTTCACTCACCTTCGGTAGGGTCTGAATAAAATAAAACAAAAGACTTTTTGGCTAGACTCATACATTGGTAACCAGCCAAGTGTCTGTTAGTGAAGTCTAGCATATGATCACGTGACTTAATTTCCGTCCGTCAGCCTCGTATTTTCGCACTCTTTGCATCTAAAACAGCTGACTCTGAGTCTGTTATTTTGATCCTCTGTGACCTTGTACAGTCAGTGAATCACGTATGGGTAAACATCCAATGTACTGAATATTTTTTTCTCGACGAATCTTTCGTATTTGTTTCTTGTCGAAGACTTTCGACCACGTGTCAATGATCTTAGATAATATTCTGTAGTGACAAATACAAGCTTATAACATTCGTTCAGTAGGGAAACGGACGAGAATGTATTTCAGAATTTGTTCTGACTATCTTTTTTCTATTTTATTTATTAAATACCTTCGTCTAGTGATCCTTCATTGGTCATTTAACCGACCGGTTTCGCTACTATTGTAGCATCCTCAGGGGGAGTTGAAATTTCTTCATCTTGCGATACGTCGTCAGATAAAACATAAATAAATATCTGACGTAATAAATAATAAATAAATAAATATTTATTTCTGTTTTATCTGACGACGTATCGCAAGATGAAGAAATTTCAACTCCCCCTGAGGATGCTACAATAGTAGCGAAACCGGTCGGTTAAATGACCAATGAAGGATCACTAGACGAAGGTATTTAATAAATAAAATAGTCAAAACACGATCCTTGGGCTAAGATGAATTTATTTAATATCTTTTCTCTTTATTAGGTTTACTTTCGTTAAACTGTATAGTTTATGATACGTTTAGTTAGGTTAAGTAGGTTAAATTTAGTTTCGTTATTCTTAAGGAACTTGTCATCGGTTGTAAATAAATAGACTTTGAATGAGTATCGATAGATCGAATAAACCCGATGTTTACTTTCGAATAAAACTTGTTTGACACCAATATAAGCCATAATGCCTTAATGTACAGTTACGAAATATGTAATGCAGTGAGTAGGGAAGGAAAGGCTTCACCTATATTTAGCAAGTAAACTTTCACTTGACGACTTTGCCTGTAATTACGTCTTCAATCCTTTTTCCTTATAGGTTGTCAAATACTACCATCGTAAAATGTATAGTCTGCCTACTCGTTACAAAGTTATTTACACAAAGTTAGATTCTTATTTTGTTTCGCTCTTATATACACCGTAAAAAGAGCCGCTATTTCCTATTTCGTCGTATTATGTTTTCTTCTTCTTTTTCTTTCTACGCTAATGTAATTTTATTCAGAGTGCACACACGTTGTTTAGGGACAGCGATCCAAGTCCCTTTGGCAAATTTTAAGTGAACCTTCCGGAATTTGAACCCGTAATCTATTAGAAGAAGAAGTTCTAACCATTAGGCTAGCATGAGACCAAGGGTTTGCAAGAGTGAATTGATGTGTTTCTACAGTCAAAATTGAAGCTCTGCGGGGGAACATGACTACACAAACACAGAATTGTTCAGAGTAGGGCCTACCAGTCTGTGAAAACCCCATCGCGAAAGAATCTGAACGAAGCGAAGTTATGAAATTGTGTTAGGTAAATCCAACCCTTCTAAATTCTACAACACACAAAAGTAAAACAACAAGTACAACTTTTAATGTTGTTGATGTGATTTAATGGAAACAACATTCCTAATAATTATAAACAAATACAAATCGCACAGTGTGTTATGTTCACAGAAAAAAAGAAACAGAGGTCGGCAGCAGCGAAGCCTCAATTACAGACAACAATAATTTAAAACTTTATAAATTTGTAGCAAAATATCTAAGTTCATCCTTCAGGATTCGGAGTGGAATAAGGGGGTGCTCCCATCTGTACAGAGAACTAGAGAAGTAACTACTCGAAATCCCAATTTTCTATAACGCGACACCTATTCAGGGCACTATTGGATGAGATCTCTGTTCATTTCTTCCTGTAGTTTTCCTATAATTATATTTATTTGCGATCGATAATGTGCGAACCGTAGTTGTAAGTTTGCAATGCTTCTAGGTTCAAGTAGAATGCCCAGTTAATTGGTTTGTAGAAGAGATTGCTGATTGGATCCACTGCCAGTGGCAACCATAATTACTCTCAGGTGGTCACATTACGTCATCTCCAATCTGATACTTGACGTCATCGCCTGTTTCTACAGTAGTGTTTTCGCCAAATGACAGAGGCACGTGAGAGTTGAACAGCCACACATGAAACAACAGAATAGGAACAGTGCTGACTGAGAGGTACGTCCTCGCGGACACGTGAGGGTCAACAAGCACAAACGGAACGACGGAATAGGAACAGTGCTGACTGAGAGGCACGTCCTCGCGAACACATAAGGGTAAACAGGCACACACAGAACGACGGAATAGGAACAGTGCTGACTGAGAGGTACGTACCTCCCGAACACGTGAGGGTCAACAAGCACAAACGGAACGACGGAACAGGAATAATGCTGACTAAGAATCACATCCCAGCGGAAACGTGAGGATCAATAGGCACACACAAAACGACGGAATAGGACCAGTGCTGACTGAGAGGAACGTCCACGCGAACACATAAGGGTCAACAGATACACACGGAACGATAGAATAGAAACATTAATAAAACACCAGCATATTGAAGAAAGTAATTAACAATCAATATTAAGCGTTTATTCAAAAAGTTTGCAACAGTTATGCTGGTTAATAAACAAACGTTTTTGCTTGATGATTTGAGAACATTTAACATTGGCCTTATGGAGAATAGATGTCCGGAAACCAAGCCAAAGTCACCAGCATATCGTTCTCCCGACCCACTGTCCCTTAAACACCCTGAGGAATTTACTTCAAAAGTGGTAGCCTACAATGATTTTAACTACTCCATTCCTAGTGTTTCGAGTAACAATAACCTATCGTTTAACACCCTGAGGAACTTACTTCAAAAGTAGTATAATGTTTTAAACTATTCCATTCCTTGTGTTTCGAGTAACAATAACCTATCGTTAAACACCCTGAGGAACTTACTTCAGAAGTAGTATAATGTTTTAAACTACTCCATTCCTTGTGTTTCGAGTAACAATAACCTATCGTTAAACACCCTGAGGAACTTACTTCAGAAGTAGTATAATGTTTTAAACTACTCCATTCCTTGTGTTTCGAGTAACAATAACCTATCGTTAAACACCCTGAGGAACTTACTTCAAAAGTAGTATAATGTTTTAAACTACTCCATTCCTTGTGTTTCGAGTAACAATAACCTATCGTTAAACACCCTGAGGAACTTACTTCAAAAGTGGTATAATGTTTTAAACTACTCCATTCCTTGTGTTTCGAGTAACAATAACCAATCATTAAACACCCTGAGGAACTTACTTCAAAAGTGGTATAATGTTTTAAACTACTTCATTCCTTGTGTTTCGAGTAACAATAACCTATCGTTAAACACCCTGAGGAACTTACTTCAAAAGTAGTATAATATTTTAAACTACTCCATTCCTTGTGTTTCGAGTAACAATAACCTATCGTTAAACACCCTGAGGAACTTACTTCAAAAGTGGTATAATGTTTTAAACTACTCCATTCCTTGTGTTTCGAGTAACAATAACCTATCGTTAAACACCCTGAGGAACTTACTTCAAAAGTGGTATAATGTTTTAAACTACTCCATTCCTTGTGTTTCGAGTAACAATAACCTATCGTTAAACACCCTGAGGAACTTACTTCAAAAGTAGTATAATGTTTTAAACTACTCCATTCCTTGTGTTTCGAGTAACAATAACCAATCGTTAAACACCCTGAGGAACTTACTTCAAAAGTGGTATAATGTTTTAAACTACTCCATTCCTTGTGTTTCGAGTAACAATAACCAATCGTTAAACACCCTGAGGAACTTACTTCAAAAGTGGTATAATGTTTTAAACTACTCCATTCCTTGTGTTTCGAGTAACAATAACCTATCGTTAAACACCCTGAGGAACTTACTTCAAAAGTGGTATAATGTTTTAAACTACTCCATTCATTGTGTTTCGAGTAACAATAACCTATCGTTAAACACCCTGAGGAACTTACTTCAAAAGTGGTATAATGTTTTAAACTACTCCATTCCTTGTGTTTCGAGTAACAATAACCAATCGTTAAACACCCTGAGGAACTTACTTCAAAAGTGGTATAATGTTTTAAACTACTCCATTCCCTGTGTTTCGAGTAACAATAACCTAATCGTTGTTGTAAAAGAGTCCGCTTGGAACTTTACCGTTAATTCACTACCACTTTACTTAGGTTAAGATAGGTTTGGTTATGTTAGGTTAATAAAAGTTATGGTTATGAATTAACGGAAAATATCCGCGCGTTTTGTTAATATTTTATAATAACCTCGATAGTCCGAATACTTACGTAGTTCGGATCGGCCTGTGCACAAATGTCCGTACTACGCCAACCACACTATTGCCGTACTGAAGTTCGCGTTGTGTATAAACAGCAGTTAATATGTCTGTAAGTCTCCCTTTTAATAGTTTGTAATTCTGTCGAGCTGATGATAACTTGGGGCCCTAGTTTATCAAAGTTAACCCGATCCGTTTTTCTATGTCAGCGCGTGGTTTGAGCTGATAACCATACTACTACTTGTTGAAGGTCCAACTTATATAATATCCTCGAATCTCTGTGATAAGAGTAAAACGTAAACAACTAAAAATGAAAACACATTTTGGACTTGGGGCTATTCACATGGCGCCATTTAAGAACCTTAGGTTAAAAATAAGATTTCCTTTATTTATATATTTTTGATAACTTATTACTCGTAATTAGAAGTAACTGTTTTCCGTTGAAATATTCTAACTAAATGCCCTTTGAATTAAAAATTGCAAAGTACTGTTAGCTGTATTTTTGTCTTATTTTGGCTTCGCCTAAGTCTTTTGAAACATCAATTACGAGCCAACTGTCAAGGGTCCAAACAGGTCCATAAATTGGGACACGTGTTTATTACGAGACAGCCTAGAACTACTGAACCTTCAAAGAATTTGATCAAGACTCTCTTGATTTTAAGAAAAATCAAGGATTACCCTATCTGTGAAAAATGAATTTCTTTACCAGCAACAGTCAAATCAGTAAACAGTATTTTGCATAATGAAAAGTGGGCAGAGTACAAAACTGCTAGTAATAAAGTAAAGGCTAATAGTAATAAATATATATATGTCGACAATAATTAATTGTGCATTCCTCATAACAGGCTTAAAATAATTTGATTAAACTTCTCTATTTAACGATGCACAAAGTCGAGACTTAGTCTATGAATCCTTATTTAGAATCAAAATATTAGTATGCCCTCTTTAATAACTGTCTCAAAATCACCCTTACAGTGATTTTGTTGTTATGTAGTCATGATTCACAGACCGAGGTCGAGTGACAAAGTAGCATGCGAGGCGTGCGGGGATGTCTTTGTTTAGTGAACATAAGTTATACGTGTATATAATCAAAGGTATACTCTAGTATTGTATATAGTAGAAACTTTAAATATTCAGTTTGTTTCCAAACGAAAACACTGAATTTTTAAATTTAAAAATTGTTCAGTATATAGCAGTACCGTTAGAGAGAAATGTCTGCTGCTCGGTTGAAACATCCAAGCAGATACCTGTAACCTGCTAGATGTTTAAAAAGTGGATTCATATTTCAAAATAGTTGTGGGTTTTGGTTTCTTTTCGATACTTGGCACTTTATCGACAACCCATTAGGCAGAAGTTCCACTCTCCACTTCCATTTACATTCCTATAGATAACATGTCTAACCTAGCCTGACTTCTTCACTCTGCAATACCACCACTAAGCGCTTTCATATATATTTTTACACTTCACTATTTTTGTTAGTCGCGTAAAATTGTAGATAATATCAGGCGCTTAATTTGTCAAAAATGTTTTGCTCTAGATTAGAATAAGAAAATATTTCTATGAGAATTCCAATGTGGTATGTTCCAGAAATATTCTGAAATGTATGTAAGTATGTACATATGGAATAAAATCAAAGGCTACTTTTAGTATTGTATATTTTGATGCAGAACTAATGGTGAGCCAGACCACAGAAAAAATATATAGAGGTCGCTTTCTACATATATATTAATAATTAATAAGTTAATAATTGAGGATTTGGGGCAATAAATGAGGTACTGACAAGGTGTTGGCTCTGTCATCGCATGGCAAAGTGGAGAAATAACTACTCAACACACATTTAGCGCACTATAAGATACGACTTCCGTTTTCTTCTTCTCAGGCCAGACGTATAAACCATAATATTGTTCCGGAAATTTCACAACTATAAACATAAATTCTTAATTGTTTAGTGACGATAGTTACTCAATGTCCTGCATTCCAAAGTTGTTCTGGTAAAATGTTCTAGTCTACAAACCACAAAATAATTATAGTATAATAAAACCGAACATTATTTTACATGGCATTTTGCCATTTTTACACCGTTACTTTTCTCTAATTAAAACAACTCCTTTATTATTGTGTAAAACATAGCATACACTTTATAGCAACTATAAAAATGCATTTATAGCGCGGACGTCACATAACTGTCGGCGTCTACAGACGTAGTAACATTGATATTGTCAAACTGCACTGCCTCTGTGATAACCTCGATACCGAATAACGTGTCTGTTATGCTAAGAGTTATCGGACAAGTCGGGTCGGACTAGACACTGATAAGGGGTAGTAGTCTATCAGCAGGAGTGCACGAGTCCTGTCTATAGGCTGTTCCAAGTTCAGGCTGTTCAGTCTTGCTGCTCTGTGACGGGAGGTAAACATAACCTAACATTCATTTTTTCTGCTTTAGTTATATTATTCCGTTTTATATCGATATAACTTTATATTGACGTGTTAATGTTGACGCTGATTATTACCAGTAAAATTAGGAATATCTAATTAGTAACAAATATTAGCTCTGCATTAGTTAGTTCAGAGACTATTTTAGAAAGTGTGAGAATTAATATTAGCATTTGAAACTTGTAATTTAGTGAAGTTTAAATCAGTTAAATTTGATGCAAGGGTTTGTATCAAGGTCACAATTTTTGGAAGGGGCAGATGGGATTTTGAAAAAAAATCTTAAATTGGATAATTGTATCTATTAGTTTGGCTACCATAATTATTTGAAAATACTTCAGCTATAATTATAATTATTCAAACTTTTATTTATATTATCTGTTATTTGTAATTAATTGTGTTAATTAATTGATTAATTCTTCAAATTTAACAGATTAATGTTTTTACCCATTTTACATTTACTGTACTTCCATTTATTTTATAGGTCACTAGCTAAATACACATATTTCATTATTAGAATAACCAACCCAATTACTGAAGGAATATTATTCGGATAGTTTTCTACTAGTCTGTTATTTATGCAACAAATTAGTGCAGTAGTTACTCTATGTAGTAAATTTATTCAAACTTAATTTGTTATAGGCTATTTATGATAGTGAATTTATAAAACTTCTTGTTAAATTATTTCCAGATTACACATGCTAATGTCCTGTTTACCAAATAACATAACATTTAAATTGAGACTTATTTTATTGATTTCTAACCTTAGCGTAATTTAGTTCATTTCTTCTCAATGTCAATTTTCAAGTAAATTAGGACATGCGAACTTTTAGAAACATAACTGACGAATATTAATTTTAAGTAGGCCTATTGTATGCTCTTTACTGTATGAGTTTCGAAGAATTTACCTGTACAGTACTCAGATCACCTGTAATCATAAAAATACATCTTCACGCTCAGGCTATATTTTAATTTTCCGGATATGAGATATATAATCCTCTCCAAAGGTTGCCCCTATCCGTGTTTTGTGTTTAAATGGAATAACTGCCCTGGTTTATGTTCATAGCGTTTCATATCACGTTATTTGTGACAGGACATCTCATCCTGCGAGGACATTTCCCAGTTCGTTGACCGATGGCTCATGGAATTTCTATTCCCGAACGTGTCCTGACCGTTATGCAATCGCAGAAAGAAATTGCAATTTACTTCTAGCACAGTTTTCTTTAGGAATTTATAAGTGTTATTAGTTGTCATACAAAGTATTGTAATAACTGATGTGATAAAACTAAAGATAAAGTCACATTGCCTAAAGAAAATGCAGAAAGATCTTAATTTAATTAATTAATACCTTATCTAAATAAAAAAGGTAATAAAATAAAATAAAGCACCAAAATACAAACAAATAATATTCACACCCAAGATAGATAAATCACTACAGCAGTAATGGTACTTTTAGAAGCAAAGCTACAATCACAGAATATAGACATCTATATTCTGTGCTAAAACGGAGATACCAGAGAATGAAGGAATACTGGGAAAGGATAAAGTCAAATAACACTAGTGATGAGACGAGTCGAGTACCAGAGCGACTTGAGTCAATCGTACTCGAGTACACACCTAACTTGAGTACTGGTCTCGAGTACAAAGTACTCGACTCGATGTCCTCGTCGTGGCTTAGGGGTGGGGAGCGTAGTGCTGTTCGAGTCGGACTCGGACTCTGGAAACGCCGTTCTAGTTCTGTAAAAGTCCGAGTACAAATTGACGAGATCGAGTCTTGGAACGCTTGTTTATTTTCTATAACGATTCATGAGACCGAGTCCACAGCTAAAACTCTAGTGCGAGTATAGTACAGACCTAACCTCTCAATTAAATGTTGTAACTTATAAAACTGTTTTAAACGATTCTACATATGAGTTTGATTTAATATGTAATTGTGTGATAATAAATGCATAAGTTATACGACATTTTACTTCATTTTAGACTTACAATATGATAATAATAAGCCTTGTTTTAACCCTTGAGCCGGCAGTTTTATAAACTGGGATTGATGTATATAATAACCATTTTAGATGTTACAATACAAAATTAATTACTAATTGAAAACCTAAACAAATAACCATAACCTAAAAACGTCCTAAACCTCCGTTTCCATATTCGTGATACTTCGTCAAAAGTCATGGGATTTCGGACCGAGTCTAAGATGTGATTGCTGATTGATTGGCTAGCTTACAAAAACCTAAGCCAATCACACAGCTTGGTTTGACTCGGTCTCGTACTCGATAGATGAAGGCAATACCACCGAGTCTGAGTCCACACTTTACATTTGTCTGTAAGCAATAGCATCGTGCCTGTCCAAGTTCACTCATTCTGACTCGAGTCTGGTGTGAACTGGACTCGAGAACATACAAAATGGTACTTTGTACTCGCCTCGTCTCATCACTAAATAATATCAAACGACAATATAAAAGACTGACGTGATCCTATAACAATCTTAAAAGCAACAGAAAAACTGATGAAAATAAAAGATTAAACTGTCTCAAAGTTGAGTAACAGGATCATTTGAAACTTCACTTCATAAATTAGAAATCAAACTAATCGTGTAGAGATCTAGTCAGCGCAACCAAAGTCGCCAATCTTGAAATTGGACACCATTTCAAGGCGAACCACTCTGGAGAATGGAGGGTAGAAACCACAAACAATTATCACTATATACTCTTCGTTTGTTATGTACCACAGTCTCATTCTGATGGGTCTCGAGGTGAGGCCTCATACATTCATTAGGCCTACCAGAACGTCAAAGCTGCATGGTGAAAAGTGCCGCCTTTGAACTGCTAGCGAGTTATTATGAGATCGTTATCTTTTATAACACTAGATCTTCAGAGTCAGGCATACTCATACGTAAAAACTAAAAATCACGAATATGCCTTGAACTTACAAGTCTTCCACGTTCAAGTTCAAAATCAGGTAGAGTCTATCATCGGAGATGAGTATTGAAAACGTCGCCAATTATAAACAGTCTTCGATAACATTGTTTCGCAAGGTTTTAGACATGTTTGTATGTTAATTATAATAATTTTGTTGTGAATTATGAAAATTGTCGAAGAAAGTCTTGTAATATTGTGATTTTATCTTCAAAATCTAATTTCTCACTTATATTGATAATACAAATAAGTTTTAGATTCCAGAAAACAAATGACTTAAAACTGTGAATGTTTGACATAAGTCAACAAATAATGAAATCGACACAGAATGTTAAGTTCTCTATCTTACGTATTAAGGTGGTGTGGAAAATATATATTAACAATGAAAGTTGAGTCAACAGGCATAGTGCAGACCAGACTATGCGAACACATTCGCGAAAAAATGTGTTCTAACACACTTTGGTTTCAAACATGCCATTATATTTATATATCATGTTAATGATATGTGTATAGTTTTAGAAAAATATACCACTACTCAAATTCTGATCAAATCATACCTCTACCTAACAGGGGTTCTTCAAAAATTGCAGCCATTATTGAAGTCATGTTTATGTTTACAATTAATTGCGATTCTTTGTTCCTCGAAGTGAAGTTTTCTCAGCTGGACCCTTCCAACCATGACAGTTGGAGTTATAAACAGCAAGCACGAACATATGTGATGTTTCCCATGTCCTTATACAGAACAGCCCTGTTCACATTGTGCACTGAGAGCACCGGTTTCACATTACGGCTGGACAGGAAAAGAGCAACTCCTTTCTTTGGAGCAGTTCAAGCAGATTGAAATAAAGAAAAACTTCGTTGTTGTTTTTTAAATGAAGTCAATCTTTTTAAAATACTAAATATGTTTTTTAAATTAAGGTATACAATATCGAAAAAGAAAATCACATATTTTGGATTTAGAAAAACTCAACTTTCGAACTGTTTTGGCATACAGCTTTAACATTTTAGTTTGAAAAATACAAAAATAAATATACTATGTCGTTTGTTAGCTTTTAATATATATTAATTTATAAAAAAATATATAGGAGGATTTTTTGTCTTTACAATTAATGAATCAATATAGATACTTCCTATTTTATTAATATTTGTTTATAAGTGAAACTTATTTGTCCCTACAGTTTCATAATGTTAAATAAAAGTTAGTTAGAAAAAATATTACTTATCACAAAATTACCATGACCGAATAGAATAATTCATGACGTATCTAATCAATTATTCGGAATTTAATCAGTTTTGAAGAATGACGTGTTGCTCCAATAATTATAATTACCGATAAAAACATAAGCGATACAAGTTAATATGATTTTGTTAATTTGATCTAATTAAAATGTTTGTTATAAACTTTAAAATATTTTGTTTGTGAAAAATAAAACATACTATCAATCAACATTATGAAAAACAAAATATGTTTTTATTTGAGAGTAGTAGACCTAAAATAACTATTTCAAACACTTGAATTATACTTTAACAACATTTGTTTTAACATTAAATAGGCCTAAGTCTAAGATTGTTAACGAAGTACTCAATTTGCTTTGTTTGTGAAGTTTAAGTTGAAAAAGTGGATAACAATGTGTGAAGTAGTATAAAGAGTTCGACCTGAGACCTGACAAAAACAAGATGGCCGAGGCCGATCAGTATCAGCTGATTTCGATTAGTCACTGTACAATGTAATTTGCCAAAGGCTGTTGCAGTCGGAGAGAGTGATCTAGGCGGCCTTGATTAGTCACAGTTCCCAGGTCTACCTGCAACTTCGTCCACTCTCTTCACTAATCGATTTATTAGATAACAAATCCATTTGTGGTGAACAAGGCCGGAAATAGCCACCCACTTTCCTGCACCTGTACAAGCGCTAAATATAGTACGTTCACTCGGTTCGCAATTAATTAAATTTGCCAATCCTTTGTTAGACGAAATCGATTTGTTTGAAAAGAAACATAATCTATAAAAGGACGTGTTCTCTTCAATACGATAACGTCTCAAAATTGCATTAACATAAATGTCATTATAAAAATTGTAATATTTTTTAGATTATTGTTCCAAAAGTTGTTTAAGTCCGTATTATTGACAGTAAATATATGTTTCACCTTAATATTTATTTAATAGCCTAATCGAGGCATGTTTTGTGTATTTTTCTTTACTGTATATAGTATTGAATTTTTATTGCATTTAATAAATCGTTTAGTGCAAGAACACAAGGATATTTGAGTAAAAAAATGTATTTGAAGTTTAATTTTAAACCCTTCTCTCTATAAGATAATTTCAATTTTTATTGCCTTGTGTCTGTATAGTATACTCAATGTATACTCAATACTTACTCGTAGCCTATATCAGCTCTGACAACCTTAGTAAATTCAATTGGAAGTAAGATAACAATTGTATGTCCATTTTTTAGATTTACGAATCCCAACAACTCGTTTTAAACATCAATTTTATTTACGTGATAAATTCCCTGGAATGGTCGTGATATTTAAAACAGGGCTTGGTCGCGGAAAATGTAAATAAAGCCAGCCGGCCACTTAGCGGCACCTGGTGGCCCCCAAAGGAACCAGTTTAAGAAATGGCACCATGATGCACATCTATTTATACTGATGACTTAATACGAGATAAAACAGGTCGGCGGGAGGTCTCGGCTCCTTTGCGTCTACCGCTGCTCCGACAGCAATCACCAAACCGGCATTCTGGCATTGAAAAACTGCGGATCAACAAACAGGACCCCACACACCGAGCAGGATTCTCAGCCACTCCCACCCCACTGAGTCAGACAACCTCCCATGGTGACCAACATTCGACTGGAGAACTTTGAATGGAGAGAAATGTCAAGAGTTGGGGACAATCTCAGGAACCAAGGACAGTCTTGTAATCTGGCACCATTTTATGAAAATGTAGAAGGTAAACATAAGTCAGGAGATTAGCATAGTTCCCCATTAATTTTGAAAGTTTATCTTTTATAAAATTTTTAAAACTAGGCCTAGAAACAGTTTCATAGAACATTTCTGGATAGCGAAGGAAACCAGGAGACAGACCAGGAATAAGTATTCAAGGTTGCTGCTCTATTATAGAGCATTAGGCATACACCCATTTACTTGTAATACAACACAAATACTATTGACTGAAACTCTTCAACAATATGACGACTTCAACCGGTTTGTCTGCGCGGGAAAACTTTTTAAGAAATTGAAATGCGCCATAGCGTAGTCCTTTGGATTGTGTATTAGTAGCGTGCATACATCTTATTTAAATAGTACAGGATTTGTATACAGAGAAAGTAGCCATTTGGAATCCCTCCAGCGGCATCCTTTGTTGCAACAGGCATTAGGACTTAAGAAGAGAGCGGGAAATTGATATGCTTCCCACTTGTCCAGTGATTATCACATCACTTTGTAATCTCCTTATGTCTTCTTTACGTAATGAAGGATACTAGTTACGTCTCTGGACTACGTATTTATATGTACATCACTACTCTACTGTAGGCATATTTCTGAAGTTCTTCTAGAGGCTTTGAGTTTATTTTCCGTTCACTAAAATTAACTAAACGAAATTAGAAATATTTTGAAGGTATATATTCAAACCCATCTGTGAAAAAATCACCAAGGCAAATAAGTTTAATTTAATACAAGCCTACCCATGAGACATTAGTGTTGTCCAAGTGATGAAATGGCCAGACACATTGCATTCACCAAGCAGGGTTAGGGCGTGGTTTAACAAACGTTTGGTGAGGGAATTGAGAGCAGGTGTGGTCGTGAGTTTTTTTGGTGGTCCGAGGCGAGCGGTCGGCCAGGTAAAAGGCAAGACGGTAGCCGGGAGGCTGACGTAAGACTGAGTAGGCACAAGGTCAGTGGACAAAAGAGCTATAAATAGAGGAGAGGGCTGCTACTTAACCGAGCGCAAGGATAACCAGGACCTTAGCCGGGTTATTGAATTAATTGACTGTATTAAAACAGTGTTTATATTGTGGCCTGTCAATTGAGTCCGATGAAATAGCACGCTTGGGAAGTGGTTGGGAGTCGTTCTTTGTTCAGTATTGTCTTTGTCAACTAAGCCCTATAAGTATGTCAGCAAATGTTTATTTTTCTTTTTTTGACACGTGACATGACTTTCAGGATTTAGCTTGATGTTTGGAGGGGGTTGTTCAAAGAGCCTATAATCAATTTTATCATGATTGGAATTTTAGTTTCGTTTATTCTTTTACTGTTAGCTCTGAATATACAACAATGCCGGCTCTGTTGTGTTGTGCTGTAATCCAGCTACTTAGAAAAGCTTGTGGGGATTGCAGGCGATAGGTTCTGTTCTCAGTGCCCATTTTTCTCAATACCGACCCAGCGTCAGCCCAATAATGCCATTGCCGTGGAAACAAGTAGAGAATTCTTTGGTGTCCATGTGGGATGGTTGCTATGATTCAGGTGTTCTGGAGAATCAGGTTTGTCAGTTTGTATGTTAAATCAATATTTCGTGGTTCGGATTTAACGTAAAGTTGTAGTATTTCAGATGCATTGGATATTGCTGATCTCAGAACTCAGTCATTAACCAGACTTGACAGGTCATCAACGCTCGTATAATCCTTAATGCCAATAAGCTCAAGTTGTGTGGGGTCTCAAGTTGTGTGGGGTCTCAAGTTGTGTCGGGTCTCAAATGTGAATACCGTCATGATCTTCATTAGTATTTCTGCCTCTGAACAGGCTTTCATGAAATATTTTTCCACGTTCCTTTGTCTTGGTATGCCTCCTTTGTGTCACAGTATATTTCTGCCTCTGAACAGGCTTTCATGAAATATTTTTCCACGTTCCTTTGTCTTGGTATGCCTCCTTTGTGTCACAGTATATTTCTGCCTCTGAACAGGCTTTCATGAAATATTTTTCCACGTTCCTTTGTCTTGATATGCCTCCTTTGTGTCACAGTATATTTCTGCCTCTGAACAGGCTTTCATGAAATATTTTTCCACGTTCCTTTGTCTTGGTATGCCTCCTTTGTGTCACAGTATATTTCTGCCTCTGAACAGGCTTTCATGAAATATTTTTCCACGTTCCTTTGTCTTGGTATGCCTTCTTTGTGTCACAGTATATTTCTGCCTCTGAACAGGCTTTCATGAAATATTTTTCCACGTTCCTTTGTCTTGGTATGCCTCCTTTGTGTCACAGTATATTTCTGCCTCTGAACAGGCTTTCATGAAATATTTTTCCACGTTCCTTTGTCTTGGTATGCCTCCTTTGTGTCACAGTATATTTCTGCCTCTGAACAGGCTTTCATGAAATATTTTTCCACGTTCCTTTGTCTTGGTATGCCTCCTTTGTGTCACAGTATCATTTTCCATTCTGTATATCTTCCATCAACTGAAATCTTCTTCTGATCCTATCTTTCTTTTTCCCTCCAACAATTACTACATCAAATGCCCTTAATAAACACTGTTCTCACTGTGTGCCAATTTCATTTTCTCTTTCTTATTTCTTTAACTATTTGCCTCTCCCACACTTCTCAATACTGCGTTATTAGTCACCTCATCTACCCTTTCACTATTTTCTTTAATTCTTTTTAATTTTCCGCCAACACAGGAGCGGCCGTAGATAAGGGGCTAAGACGTTGGCTTGCCACGCAGTTGGTCTAGTTCGATTCCCGATATGATCATTAGAAGTTTTTACCCTGCCGCTCCCGTGGTTCGGAAGTCACGTGTTAAGCCGTTGGTCCCCAGGTTAAGTGTTAGAGAGGGCTTCTTAGCCCTAACATCACCTGGTAAAATAAGACGATCTTTAACTTTAACTTTTAACACAGCCAAACCATCTGTGAATCTAATACACTTAACTCTTCTATGTTTACTTCTGTTTAACTCTCTATGTTACTCTTCTATGTTGGCTTGCCACGTAGTCGGTCCGGGTTCGATTCCCAATATGACCATTAACAGTTTTTGCCCTGCCGCTCCCGAGGTTCGGAAGTCACGTAAAGCCGTTGGTCCCCAGGTTAAGTGTTAAAGAGGGCTTCTTAGTCCTAACTTCGCCTGGTAAAATAAGACGAACTTTAACTTTACTCCTCTTTTTCTATCAAAGTATTCTCCAATTATTCCTCTAGGTAAATATTAAACAGTGTTGGTGACAAGCAGAATCCCTATAACACCTTCTCCCAATCCAATTTCATCTCAAATTTCATCCTTAAATTTCACTTATACCTTCCGATTTCATTGCATTTTTATGAAACGATTAAATAAAAAGTAATTTAAATTGTTTACTTTTGGTTTACATGTTCGTACCTGTATGTTCCAGATGCAGCAACATATTCGAGTCCTAGCAGGAATCATGATCGTGTCAACGTTAACCACGTGCCTCTTGGCTGGCCCCACTTCGCGCCTCCTGGGTCACTCTATCCAGAAACGGTCCTTCTACGACCTCCAGTGCAAAGGTGTCTACGATAAGAGCATCTTCGCCAGGCTAGACCTAATCTGTGACGATTGTTACAACCTATTCAGGGAACCACAGCTTCACCAGTTGTGTAGGTTAGTAGAGAGTAGTGATGAGTTGACCACAACTGGATTACATAACAGATTATGGTAACACATCTGAGAGATGTTAATTGCAAGGTCTTGAAGTGTTTAAGTGTCTGCAGAGGTAGTCGCGATATTGAATTTATTCTCTTGAGAGCAATGTTAAATACGGAACAGTACTGTGACCTAACGATTTCTCGGAAAATTATAATTTATGCATCATTTGTAACAGTCTAAAAAATACTAGAGAATCCACATTTAAAAATGTTGACTGTTCATTTCTATTTTCATATAAATCATAAACTTATGAAGTAAAAATGTAATATTTGTTAAAATAAAAAATTGGATTATAATTTTTATTTTCTGACAAATCGTTGTCACAGATCTGTTCTGCATTATTGCTCTTATGTGAATATATCCAATATTGCGACTACCTCTGCAAACTTAAAGGATTTCTGGAGAGTGCCAATGACTTCAGTAAGCAATTGCTTATTTATTTTAACTACATAGTCATTTATTAAATTTAAACTCTACTAAACATTTGAAAGGGTTAGTTTCAAATTGGCTGGATGAAGTTTTTTCTGGAGTATTACATATTATATGTGTAATCTTTCTTACAAAATATAAAAACTTAAGTTATTTTGATAAATATTTAAGTCTACATTTGACATTTTATTCATGAATCTCATAGTTATAAGTTTTAAGACGTTTTGTTTGTATATTTTGTAACATTTCAGTGCAACAAGTTTTTTATGGTCAATGATCAAATAAAATTTTCTATTCGTATATCGCATGACTAAAACAACCTCACTTTGTAGGCTGTTGTACAGTTTGTTATATACTCATAAAGGGTAATATTGTGTTTGTAAGCACTCGCTCATGATGTGTACTAAAAATCATGTTTTTGTTTGTTTCCAGAAAAAACTGTTTCACATCGGATTATTTCAAAGGGTGTCTAGATGTCCTACTTCTGACTGATGAGATGGAAAACATTCAAACGTGGATAAAACAGTTACATGGGGCAGAACCAGAAGTTTAGGTGCTTTTTATTTTATTTTCAACATTATTTTTATTTGACATTCATACTTTTGCTAAGGTTGTACTAAAAACAACTGACTTTTAAGTTGTTAATATATTTTATTACTTTATTTAGTTTGAACAAAGACAATATTAACACCCATTGTTCATTACAAAAAAATATCTTTAATAATAATATATGGCAGCTTATTAAAAATAAAACAACTAATAGTACATATTATTAGAAGTAGAAAGTTAATAACTAGAAAATGTAGAGCGCTTTTGAGTAGTGGAGTTAGATAGGGAAGAGGTGGCCATTGTTTGGCCATTTGTACTTTTCTAATAAATATTTTGTTCCAGTATTATCAAGAGTTTTTTTTTTTTAATTCAGTTACTTATGCATATATTTTACACACTATAATTTATGTATTAAAATATAATTAATTTTTCAAATTAAAAATTAACTATAAAAACTGTAACGTAACAAAAATAACTAAAACAACTATTACAGCTACGTCTTGTTGGTAGAGTATGTGTTAATAAAAATTATTTTTTTGCCAAAAACAATTTTTAACTAAATTACTGTATTTAAATATCTAGTTTGGTGGATTAGCTATTTTTAGTTAAAATTACAAAAATATTGTACACTTATTTTTTATTTAAATCATACAAACCTTATAACATATTATGAGTATTAAGTTACTTTAGTCTTAATTATTTTCCTCATTATTGTTTTACATATTATTTTTTAACAAATTTATTTGTTAAGTTTAGTTGAACGTCTAATTTTTCTATGTTTTTTTATAATTTTTAAAGATGTAATATAGACATCAATAAAATGAATTATATGACTTCATATTTTATTTCATGCAGATGCTGCCTACTGATTATAATCGGATATTTGCAATTTTTATTCGGTTTTTATTTTGAACACCACTTGATCAATATTTGTGGGCTCATTGAGATTTGACTGTGACGACAACACTGCTCTCTACTGTTTTTGAATTTGTTTTTTGGCTCTGGGATCAGACACTATTTTGTGAACCATTTGCTGCCATGGTTTACTTGCTGTTTTGTAGCTGCTTTTGCAGTTTGTAAAATTTTTTGTTTTTGATCATTTGATTTTTGTTTTTGGCGGTTTTGCTTACCTCTGCTGTGTCTGTTTTTGCAGAAAAGACTGCTTCACAAGTCCCTACTTTAAAGGTTGTATTGAAGCACTTTTGATGATTGATGAATCGGAGGAAATCTCCCAGATGGTGGAGACCCTGGGGAAGAAGTGAGGAACCATCATCCATTCTAGTCCTGTTCGAGCAGCCACTTCCGGTCTCCTGCGGAGGCTCGTTCGTTTTCTTTGTTTAGCTTACTACACAACTTATTTGTGTTCGTTTTAATTTATTTATTATTTGTTAGTTTTAATTCTCGAATACTATTTAACTTTGTAGATATGCGATTTGTAATTAACATTCAATTAATTGAAGCAGAGATTTCAAAATATCAAGTTAAAAATCAAATTAGCCACTATAACCAGTTGTAAAAAAATTGTAGAAAGTGCCGTAAATGCACAAAAACTAAGTTAATCTTATGTTTGTATAGTACAGTTATAGGTTTGCTTGTAGTATACGATTATTTGTACTAAGAACCGTTGTATCTGAAGCAGTTTTCTGCAACTCCCTGTCAAGTAATCATTCCAACAGTAACTATTCAGTATTGTGTATCTGTTGTTTCCTCCCAGTGACCCGTTGTTATAAGTTAGGTATAGAGCAAAGTACAATATTATTTACGACTTTAGTACAAAGCCTTACATTTTGAAAGCCAAGGACCAATTGAATGCCTTTGACTGCAGAATCATCTTTCATGTGCCTTTAGAAGATTAAATTACACAATTAAAAATTTTTTGAGCTGTAACACTCCATTCAAACTTTTGTCAAGTTTACTGATATAAGTTTGATTATATACTTTAGTTTACAATCTTTCGCTTGTTACATTTTGAGTTCTGTGAGTAAAATTAACAGTGTACACGGTCCAAGTTACCATTTGTTAAATACACTTTTTTATGGCACATTTTTAATTCCCGCATAATATCCGTGCATTTATTACTACATTAAGTGTTATTGGAATGTAGAAAGGGTTACATGGTGTTATACAGTTCTCATGGGCTTAGCCATGCTTTCATGATTCAGCTTGTGCCAAATTGTTATTTTCGGAAATGTATTTTTCTACGTCAGTGTAAGTCGTCTCCTGAGTCCTGGATGCATGAGCTTGTATTCACAGTATTAGATAGTCAAGTATACTTAGCCAAGCACAATTGTACATTTGAAATAATTTAGTATGAATGATTTGTGTGGATAAATTAATTTATTTACTAAGTTAAGTTTTTTATACAGTGTTATAATTTTATTTATAAACATAATGATTGTTTTAAATTTATCGATACATTTAATTGTCTAAAAAGTGTTTTGCGTGGCATAAAAGATTGTTGTAGGCAATGTGAAAATGTTTCAGTGTTGAAGTTTGTATTTCCATTATTTCATTATTTTCATGTCTTGCACATATAATTTTGTACATTTTACTTCAAGTCAAGTATTAATTGTTTGTACTTATTGTTTGTTAAATTAGAACAACTAGTGTATTATTTATTGTTCATAAAACAGCTATATCGTATGTATGTTTTATTATTTCACCCAATTTTAGTCTTATATTGTTCATTATAATTCATAGTTATATATATAGTAAGTCTCCAACAATTACAATAGTTTTAAAGGGACTGAAAACCTGATTTCCTAAAATGTATTCTATGAAAATAATTTTATCCTTGATAAAGGAATTTATCTACTCTAAGTTATTATAAAGAGTTTTTGACAAACTTGTGATTTTTGCATTCAACTTTTTTAAGTACTTTATTAAGTTGGGAACACAATAACTTAAAAAAAATCATTAAGTTTAAAAAAAAACAAGTAAAAAAATGTCAAAGCCATCAGACAAATGTAAAACTTTGATACCTTGATGAATTATAGTACCTTTTTAAGTCAAAATTAATCATAGATGTTTAGTTAAATCCACCACAGTTTGATTTCAATAAGTTATCTACTTTTTCATTGGTGTATAGCGGACAATAGATTTAAAGTGAAACTATACAAATTATAACAAATAAAATGCTTACCCTCCAGGGCGAGCCTCAGCTACTGGACGGGTCGCAGGTGGCGGATAGCGAACGTTCCATCAGATATGGTGGACAGCTGCGAATAAGGCATTGCCGAATAAGCAGTCCCGGACCGAGGCGGCAGCATTAGCAGGGTGTGGGGGGGTGGCCTGTGGCAAGGCATCACCCGTTAAAATCCACATGAGCCTTAAGACGATGCTGTGACATGGCGAGTAAGAGCCGCCATTCAATATGCTCTGCCCCATGATGCCTTGCATGGCATAGGAGAAGATCCTGAAGGCTAGGAGAAGGAAACTCTGATTTAACACCATGGCGAGATCAGCGTCTGAAAGCTGAAGTGGAAGCAACTGGTCTAGGAGAGAGGAACTCCAAAATCAAACCTCTGGTCCTCCAGGTTGGGGGTTGAGCGTAGGGCTAACTACCCTACCTTAGAAAATCTGCTTGGTTGCGAATACTAGACAACAGCCTCGGAATCGGATGGGATTAATGGCACAGAACCGGCGAGTAAATGGACGTGATAAAAGGAAAACAGATTGGACGTTGGCGACATGGAATGTACAGTCAATGACAGGAGTAGGACGACTGCATGACATAAAGCGAGAATTGGAAAAATACAAAGTGGGAGTTGCCGCAATTCAAGAAATGAGATGGAGAGGGAAGGGAATTATGACATCAGGGAATTTTGTGGTGTTTTATAGTGGAGGAGATGAGAGAAGAGCAGGGACCGGATTTATTGTGGAAAAAAGACTGAAACCATTTGTGTTGGATTTTAAGCCAGTAAGTGAGCGTATCTGTATACTAAGAATGAAAGAAAAATTTTTTAATGTGACACTAGTTTGTGTGTATGCACCAACAGAGGAAGCTGAGGAAGAGGTTGCAGATGACTTTTACGATCAGCTAGAGGAGGCATATGATGGAATTGCACGGAATGATGTTAAGATAGTACTAGGGGACCTTAATGCAAAGATAGGGAAAGAAATAGAATTTAGTAGGACGATAGGGAAAGAGAGTTTACATGAATCTAGTAACGGGAATGGAATAAGACTGATAGATTTCGCAACGTCAAAAGATTGTGTGATTAGGAGCACCTGGATGCCAAGGAAAGACATAAAAAAGGCAACTTGGCGGTCACCAGACGGAGTGACAGAAAACCAAATCGACCATGTGTTAATTGAAAGGAGACATGCATCGGACATTATGAAAGTGGAAAGTTGTAGGGGAGCGGATGGAAACTCGGATCATTACTTGGTAAGGATTAGATATAGACAAAGGATATCGGCAAATAGAGAAAGGAAAGGGGAACGGCAAGAAATAATAAACATTGAGAAGATAAGAAAAGTGGGAGAGGTTAGAGACCAGTATGAGGAGAACATAACTCGGAGGTTACAGGAGGAGGAAGAAGCGTGGCAAGAGGGGGATGTGGATCAGAAGTGGAGAACCTTAAAAAAGGAGGTTACAGGAGCAGCACGAGAAGAAGTAGGTGTGAGAGAGAGATGCAGACGAGAGGAGTGGTTTAATGAGGATTGTGTGAAGGCAATTGGTGAGAGAAATGAAGCTAGAATGAGAATGTTACAAAAAAGAACAAGAGAAAAGGTGGAGAATTATAGAGATAGGAGAAGGAACGCAGACAAAATTTGCAGAAGGCAGAAGAGGCAATTCCTGAAACGACAGATGGAGCAAATGGAGGAGAAAGGAAGAAATGCAGACATAAGAGGTTTTTATCAAAGAGTAAAGGAGGAGAAGAAGGGATTCATGCCGAAAGTGGAATTTTGTCGGGATAAGGGGGGAAACCTGTTAGGGGGTAAAGAAGAAGTTTTAAACAGATGGAAGGAATATTTCAGGGAGTTGCTGAATGAAGACAGGCAGAGAGAGGGGCTGGAAGAGGGAGATGAAATGGAAGAGATGAGAAGGGAAGAAGAAATACAAGTAGAGACCCCGACAAGAGAAGAAGTAAGGGAGACCATAATGAAGTTGAAGAACAATAAAGCACCAGGACATGACGGGATATCAGCGGAGTTGTTTAAGTACGGAGGAGAGGTATTGTTGGAAAGAATACATAGTTTAATAGAACAGGTATGGATTAGCGAAAAGATGCCAGAAGACTGGGGGGTTGGAGTAATCTGCCCTATACATAAGAAGAACGACAAGACGGTTTGTAGTAATTATAGGGGGATTACGCTGTTGAATGTGGTTTATAAGGTGTTTACGAAAGTGTTGGCAAGGAAACTAGAGCCAATAGTAGAAGAAATACTAGGAGAATACCAGTGTGGATTCAGGAAGGGGAGAGCAACGATTGATCAGATTTTCAGTATACGACAGATTCTGGAAAAGTGCTATGAATATAATATAGACATCCACCAAGTGTACATTGACTTTAAACAGGCGTATGACTCAGTGGAGAGGAGAGGACTATTCCAGATAATGAGAGACTTTCAAATCCCAAAGAAGCTCATACGGCTAATAAAATTGACATTAAATAGGACTAGGAGCATGGTGAAAGTGGGAGCAGAGTACTCGACAGAGTTCGAAATAGAAAGAGGGTTACGACAAGGCGACGTACTGTCGACCATGCTGTTTAATTTGGTGTTGGAAAAGGCAATGAGACTGGCGGGGGTAGAGAATAGGGGAGGAACGATATTCAATCGAATGCAGCAGCACATGGCATATGCAGATGATGTTGTAATACTGGCAAGGAATGGGAGACAAATGCAAGAGGCTTATATTAGGTTGGAAGAAGCATCAAGGTTGTATGGGCTGAAGGTCAATGTACAGAAGACGAAATCTATGGTAATGACAAGAAGTGGCCAACGGGGAGGACAAATGGTGGTTATTGGTGAAAATGACATTGAAAGAGTCGACCATTTTAACTACTTGGGATCAGTGATAACGGAGGATAATGACGTGTACAGGGAGGTGAGGGCAAGATTAGCAGCGGGGAACAGGAGCTGTTGGGCACTGAAAAAGGTATTGGGGTCCAAGGTGGTGAGTAGGAACTCAAAAATAAAGATTTACAGGACCATAATAAGACCGGTGGTAACTTATGGGTCGGAGGCCTGGACACTGAGGTCAAGGGAAGAGAGTCTGCTACAAAGATGGGAGAGAAAAATTCTCAGGAGGATATTTGGGCCAGTCAGGGAGAACGGGAACTGGAGAAGAAGAACAAATAATGAATTGGCACAGCTGTATGGACAGCCAGAAATTTTGGCGGAAGTGAGGGGAGGGAGATTGAGGTGGGCTGGACACGTGTGTAGAATGGATGAAGGAAGAGTACCCAAAAAGGTGATGGAACAACAGCCCGGGGGAAGAAGACCGAGGGGAAGACCCAGGAGAAGATGGATGGACGGCGTGGAGGAGGACATACGAGGGATGGGAGTGAGAGGATGGAGGGGAGTGGCTGGAAACCGAGATGAGTGGAGGTCTGTTGTCGAGGAGGCCAGGGCCCTACATGGGCTGTAGCGCCGAGGATGTATGTATGTAAAATGCTTACCTGCACCCTGTTTGGTGATAACTTATACTAATGATAAGTTATTTTAAGGATAAGTTTTTGTTTTTATGAAAAATACTGATCTAATGCAGGTGCACTTTCAAAATAGTTCAGTATAAATCATTTTGTTGTTTATACTTGTACATCAGAATATGAAGGTGTGAGTAAAACATCATATGTCAAAAGTAACAATTAATTCTGTTGTTTATACTTGTACATCAGAATATGAAGGTGTGAGTAAAACATCATATGTCAAAAGTAACAATTAATTCTGTAGTTTATGGGAATTATTGTTCAAACACATTTAGTAGTTACCATATTGATTTATTCTTATTTAAGAGCAATGTTAAATGCAAAACAGGACTGTGACTGAACAATTTGTTGGAAAATCATAATTTTCACATTATTTGCCGGTGTGATAGCTCAGTGGCCAAGGCTTCGGACTACGGAGGTACAAGATCCAGGGTTTGAATCCTCAACTGAGCTATCGGTTGGCACTTCACTCGTTGAATAAACTTCACTCACAGTATGTCCATGTAAACTTGTGAGAGAATTAAAAAAATAAATAACAAATATACAATCAACGAATTTTGAAAAATCAACACAAATATTTTTTCCTGGATTTTATTAGACAAATAACTTCACATACCAACAAGTTGGGGGTCTAAAATTTCCTTCCAAGCTTGGGAGAAGAGGATTCATTATTCACAGCATCTTAGTAAATATCTCATGGAGATGTGAGGATGAGGGGGTGGAGTGAGGAAAAGTAGCAACCTTGGGTGATCTTTATATACGATACATATAATAAAATAAGGCTCTGTTCATTGATTATGCTATAACAGTGTTATATTGTCTGCAGAAGTAGTCGCCATATTGGATTTATTCTCATTAGGGTAATGTTAATTTGAAACAACATTTGACTTTATGATTTGTCGAAATATTATAATTATTACATTGTTTTACAAAAGCGTATAAGTTACTAGAGAATCCACTTTTTAATTTAAACAAATATTGATTTATAATGAAATATAAAATATTTAATTTTAGTTTATTAATTTATAATAATTGTTATGAAAATATATAAATGAACAATTACAATTTTAAGAAGTTTGGTAACTTTAAGGCTCTTTCAAATGATGTAAAATTATAATTTTCCGACAAATTGGTAAGTCATAGCGCTGTTCACAATTGACATTGCTCTTAAAGGAAAAAACCTAATATTGTGGGTACCTCTGCAGATTCTGAATCCTTAATATTCTCTCCTAGGAATACAGTCCTTACTGATGGACGTTTTAGATAGTGAGTTTAAATTGAGCCATTTTCTTTTGAGTCATCATTTGATATGAAATGATATTCTATAAACAATATAATATTTAGTAAATTTGTAATTATTTAAGCTATAGGACTGAACAAAATATAAATACAAAATAGATGAACTTCAGACAACAGACAATTTTAGATTATTCAGATATGAAACGCTGACAAAGCTTGTGGGTATTTTAAGGTGGATATGAATGATCTGTGTAGCCTGGTCACTAACTAAGGTCGACTGTACCTTCAGTCATTATTAAAAGCCCAATAGGCAAGGCAACCAAGGGACCTACAGCTTTACATGGAATCAGAACCATGTAGTATTGGTCTGATTTTCAGCTAATGACAAGCCTGATACTTAGCTCTCTTCTCTACACAACATCTATACCCTGACTACCGTCCAACACGAACATCCTAAACTTCTCTAGTAGTATCTATGTTGATGGCAAACATAGAGCAGATGCTGTGTCAGTATTAAGATAACTGAGAACAGAACCTATTGCCTACAATCTCCTTGTCCCCAAGTAGATGGGTTGCAGTACTGCTTTACTAGTGCTGATAATTTATTACAGAGTAAGAATAAATATTATAGTGATACATGTTGTAAACCACATTTACCAATCACAAACTGAACGGATTCACGAAAGAAGAGCCTGCTCTTAAAACCTCATTAAGCCTGTAAGTGGACATTTACAGATCAAGTTCTTGTCTCTGTATTATGTACTTTTTTTATTCTGCTGCTTATTTTTGTGCTCCATTGTGTCGTTATAGTACATATGTACTCACTCACGTATGATGGTGATGACCCTCCAATATACATACAGTGATGATTATCCTCCCACCCACTATGGGTAGACGTACAGTGGTGATGACCATATTCAAAGAGGTTAACATCCACTAAACAGAATATGGAGATCAGTTCATGGCATCATGGAAAATTCTCTCATTTGGATCCCAGCGAAACATAGCCCCTGGTGAGGTAAGAAGCGCTTCCAACAGATTTGAACAGTCAGGTCCATTTCTTACCGAACCAATTACTGAGAATTCCCCAGATATCAATTCGGCTCAGTTCACAAAAAAACATTACCTTTTTGTGCTTAAACCTTTCATCCAATGGGTATAAGTCCAGGGAGTCATTTGATATACTGCAACAAATGCATAAACTCTAATAAACAAAAGCAGTAGGTGGTTTGAACTTTATCACAAAGAACATATTTTATGGCATTCTGTCTAAAGTTGGATTGGCATATGCACTTCAAGGAAACTCAATACAATACACGAGATATCACAAAACACAAATTTATTAAAATATTAGTACAGTATTTACATATTAGTGTGATCAATGTCAGTTAACCTTGTTCAGGTGTTCTGTCAAGAGGGATTCACAACGGAATCATTCATTTTATGCTGATTAAGAAACTATTAGGAAATTTAAGTAGAGGAAGATTTTAACCAGTCATGTGATCGATCATAAGTGAGGAAAGATAGTCAGGTAGCGTAGTTGGTTCAATCCTAGCTTCATGTGCTAACGGTCCTCAGTTCGCTCCCAATCAGAGTCAATACATTTTGAGAAGGATCAGCTGATAATCACCGGCTGTTCATTTGTCATTGGGCTATTATTAATGATACTTTCTAAGGAATAGTCGGCCTTAGTTTGTAACAATGACTACATTCGCTCATATACATTCATAACACTCATTCGAAATCCATATTCGCCCATATCTTAACGATCGGCGTCTTATGAATAAATAAATAAATAGTTATCAAATGCTTATTGAGTTCTTACTCTGAACATTATAATCAGAGTAAAAGATCAAGCACTCACAGGGCTTTAACATAGCTTTAGTGATTTGTTTTTGCACACTTTATTTTTGTTTGATGACTAGCACAAGTGCTTTGTTCTGAAAAATGCTGAGTTAACACTTTGACTGCATAAATATATGACTAATTACTGCCAGGAGATTAAAATCCACACTAAAATATTACATACGAATAAAATCGTTGAGAACAATGCTATAAAAAACCACAATAGGGAAAAGTTTTAGGAAGCAAACATATTTTCTCTTAGCTAAGCTGAATTCCAAGATATCACAACACAAACTCCAAAGGTACAGATATCACAATAGTTATGAACCAGGTCTTGCACAAGTGGGTAGTTAACTTCATGCGCAGGATTCATTTACCTGCAGCAAATACGAAAGGTTTGTTCTGCTTGGAAGATCAGGTCATTGCCTTAATTGCTGGAGACCATCATACCTTTGAAAATGTATCACCAATTGACCTGTTATAGACAAAATGTCATCTTAGAAAAACAATTGCACTAATGTTAAATCCTAATTAGACATATGTATATTTAGCATGGCACTAGTACAGTCTCATTAAAATCAATATAATATTGCTGTCTAGTGTCTAGTACCCTGAGTGCCGTCATTTAGGAGTAGAATGAAATGAGAAAATCCTGCTCTGAAAAAGGTCAAGATTATTGTATGTAATTAGCTAAAGGAGGTAGTATGTTTTATACATTCACCCATCTTAAATTTGATTTCTGGTAAATTGTTGCAAATATATACTAGGGAAAACATTTTTATAAATTTTAATTAGACTCATTCGAAAACAGGTTTTATTCCCAGACATACCACACTTGAGATATGGTGCGCTTAATTGGCTAAGTGTGGGTTCAGAGTAAGAAATATATGCTGCTTTCAGCATCCTTAGAAACTTTCAAGTTATAAAAACAGTCAAGGTTGTGAAGTATGTTTGCAATGCTAGCACATCTAACTACTGGATCACACACTCCAAAGTGTAAGCAAACAAATGGATCCCTTGAGCGACAGGTACATTCTGGAACTCATAGACCAATAGACTCAAGTAAACCAACGTGGCCATGAACCACTCCTTAAAAAAATTGCAAGTCAATCAGACAGTCACAGTTTTATGAGCTAATAGGGTTGATAAATTCAGTTTTGCACTCATTTCCACTTCACCCAGCTCCAGAAACTTCCACTCCATCCATTTGTGGAATTTCCTGTGAACTGGCTCGAAAGATGAATCTGTGTACACCCAGTCCCTATTCCAAACACCACTGCCATACTCAACGTGACTTCGAACCAAGGACTTGTATATTGTTAAACAACTGTGCTCAACAATATACAAGTCCTTGAAATACCTGCCGATCCACAAGACAAGACCCAATTTCCTCATAACATTTAATACAACACAGTTTATATGTTCAGAGAAGATCAACTTGGAGTTCACAAGGGGAACAATATCTCGAACAGCCACTTTTATATTAAAATAAGAATGACGGATAAGTTTTACTCATGATCATTCATCACTGTTTTGTTAAGGTTCAGCCTCATGTAAATATCTCTGGTCCACCTCACTGAGGATTCGATACAAGATTGTGAAGAGCCAGATGTTCTCTTGTATTGAGGATCTGCATCGATATTTTAATATCGTCAGCATAGAACTAAACAGCACAGTTCAGGAAATATGTAATGCCATTAACAAATAATAAGAAAAACAAAGGTAACTAATTAAACCCTTATGCTACTACTGAACTGGTAGTATTATAATAGTACGGTATCCTACTAAAGTCATCAGATATTTATTAGTTATTGTTTCTCTATTGAAGATAAAAACAACTCTCATATTCCTCGCAGATAATATTATGTTTACTACTATAGAAATATAGCATTTTATCAGAATGTATAACACCATAAAACACGTTTAAAATCGGCCTAATCATAAATCAAGTTGTCAGAGCTCTTTATAGATTTGTGAATTTGAATGATAAAATGGACAAGACTGTGATTTCAATGACAAAATAAATACTATTGCTGGTAGACCAATCATTTTCAAGGATATAAAATATTGAATACAAGACTTACATTGTCATGCAGGAAACGTACAAGTACTAAAATGCAATAAGTGTTTCAGGTTACCCAATATCAGTTCGTTTACTATCTAGAGGGGATAGAATATACAAAAAAACTTATCAAATCCCTATTACTACAACCTACAACTGTTACAACCTTTTGCAATGGTTGCGACAGGAGGAGTTTCATGGTATCAGTGACTTGCACGTTATTTCTAAAGCATACAAAGACATTGCCAACTTTTTATGTTTGTTATACTCTGATTTATGTTAAACAAAATCTGTAATTATTCTATACATTAGCCGTTGTTCATTCATGCAACATTAGCCAGAGGGTTAACTTAAGTGTTGTGAGATGTAAGTACAGTAGCAATCAAAATATTTTTAATTATCAAGGTATACAATTAATTCTGTAATGCCTTAAGAAAAAATATTAGATCCCTACTTTTTTTACCTAGATTACATGCCCTAGCTGAAGCATGTTTATATAGCAATAATGATTTTTAAAATATTGTTGTTAACTAATGATTAAGCTAGTTTAAATACATTATTTGACTTTGTCGTGCAATGTTTGTTTTTAGACAAAACAATTTTTGATTCTTATTTTGAAGCTATAGTTACTTAAGGAGAATCGTCCACTAGTTAATGACGCAATAGAAGCAACACTAGTAAATGATCTTGTTTGTGCGCTTACTAATTTGGAGAAAGTGAATATATTTAGTATTATTGCAAATACTTTCTTTATATGAGGCCACAAGAATTCCTAATTGAGCTGACGGTTGAAGAAATTTAATATACAGGGCTATGGTCCATGTAAACTGTCGAGAAAAATAAAAATTAATGTTCATAACATATTTTTAATATGATTACGAGCTAGATTATTCATAGCGGCAAGTGAAATATGTTGGTTTTCTAGCTATAAAACTATATGAACTATTATAATATGTACTTTATAAATTTAATAAAAAACAGGCTTTTATTCTGATACTCTATGTTCTTGTTATAAACTCTTGATGCCTTTGATCTGTTTTATTCTAGTCTCAACAGTTTTTTTACACTTACAGTACAATCACCTGTAAGAAGTCATCTGACAGGTAGGACTAGTGCTAAGGCTGCGTCAGAGTCAGCTGATGTAGCACATTCTCCAGCAACATAATGTTCGTGGAATGCCGGAATGTGAATTATTATTATCTTACTGAGTTTCTTCTCCAGTGATGTTGGGTTCATATTTAATTTTATAGATAGTATTTTTAATTAATTAATCAGTCATATAATTAATCAGGTGATAGGCGTATATGGAATAAGATATAATATTTTCATTATGTTATTTGCATGTATTTAAGTGTTTTTTTCTCTTGCGTTTTAATTGTCATTTTAGGCTATGATAGGTGTTTGTTAATATTTATCTAAACCCAGCTTGGTCAGGATGTCTTCTAATCCGCCTAAAATTCTTCCTAAACCAGGTAAGGCTTCTTAATTCAATGTGATTCATATTTGCACTACATGCTTCCTGTTCATTTGAACATAGTCCTAGGTCTGAAACACAGGTACATTTATTAACACGTTCAATGCTGAAAGAGAACATAATTGCGCACCCCCCAGGCTGAGTACGAACACTCACATAGTACAGGCACCCCTCACACAAATATAGCAGTACCGTATCCGATAACGAAATACACCAAAACGTACACCATGGTTATGAGCGATGAGCAACATAACTTTCCTGGGCAACGGCTAGTCTCACCCTGAATAAATACGTTTAAATGGCGGACGGTGCTTCCATGGGCACCACCAGGCGCGCCATAGCAGCACTACATTGATCAATGTAGCCCTCTAGGGACGTGTTAAGCTTCACAGTCAATTCAGATATATTTAGGGTTCTTGATTTTCCGGAATAGGCGCTTGTTTCACATTTATTGTCCTGGTGTCCTGACAATTTCTCTCAGGATGCTAAATTACTCAGAAAGGGCAATTTATTAACACATTGACTGCAGACTACTTCTTTATACGTAGTGGTGGCGCTGCGCGCGTAGTGGACTACTTCTAAATTGTTGGCACCAAAATGCACACAAAGAACGGCACAACAAGCGGTGAGTGGCACAAGGTTCCCGGGCAATGGCTAGCCTCACCCTGAACCAATATCGTTGAAGCGGGAGGGGTACTTCTTTAGAAGTAGTCCGCTACGCGCGCAGCGCCACCACTCCGTATAAAGAAGTAGTCCGCAGTCAACGTGTTAATAGCCCAACAGCCAGGGCAACTAAGGGACCTACAGCTTTACGTGGAATCCGAACCACGTAGTGCTGGTCTGATTTTCAGCTAATTGACAAGCCTGATACTCAGTTATCTCCCCCACACAACACCCGCTCAATGATCACCACCCAACCTGGACACCCCAGACTTCTCTAGTAGTGTCCACGCCGATAGCAACCATCAAGCGGACGCCATGTCGGTATTAAGAGGACCGAGCATCCAACCTATCGCCTACAATTTCCCAAACACTTTGTCCCCTTTGCTTTGTTATAAGTATGTATAACCCATGGTTTTTTTGTGTTTGGATTGAGCTCTGGTGTGGTATGCATTGTTGAAACTAATAGAACGACTTTATTTGGCTTAGGCTTGTAGGAAACGAGTGTTTTTTTCTCGGTCAAAACAGAACACGGATGTAAGTGTTGGTCTTTTCTGGGAGTTTTTCATTTCAGCTGGTACCTCTCTTTTGTTAGATCTTATGGTCCCAACGTATGTTAAGTTAAAAGGTGGTTGTGCCAAATCCTGAACTAGTTTTATACTTGTAAACTAGTTGTCACAAATAATGTTTCTATTACTCCCATGGATCGGTTTTGTTAGCTCCTTTACTAGGTATTCTGATATGGGCAATTCTCCATTGTAGGTTTTCTTCCCAGTGTACACAATTGCATTGAACATGTAATTAGTGGCAGTGTCACATGCCATGACAATCTTCAAGCCATATTTGGCTGGTTTATTAGGAATATACATCCTAAATTTACACTTGCCCCTAAACGCTAATAATTGTTCATCTACAGTGACGTACCCACTTGGGTTATAGTTTTCCGGACATGTTTCAACAAACAGATCCCACAACTCCCTTATTGGAGCTAAGGGGTCGTCTTTAGCTCTCTGTTGCCTTGTTTCCTTTCATCAAATCTCATGGCTAACAGTAGAAATTCAAACCTTTCTCTGCTCATAACAGCCCTATATCTACTGCCACAAAGCTTCGAATCAAACAAGCATCTGGACGGGAGATGATTATTATTCGTAATCGCTGATAATAACAAAAGTCCTAAAAAAGCATTTAACTCTTCCATAGTGAGATTAGCTGTTGTACTTTTATGTTGCTTGTAATTTTGTAGCATAGGCTGAATCTGTTCGTTTGTATGGTGAATTATCTTATGTTTCATTTGTTGGGTAAAAAAAGGTCAAAACATTCGAGAGGAGATTTTGCATTTTTTGCATTATTCTTAGGTCCTCTTCGTATGTGCAATATATTTCTTGCTGGAATGTTCTGGCTTGGTTGAGGTGGTAAGGTTGACCATGGTATCCTATCTTTACCTCGAAGTATACCTTTATCAGGCATCAAAATTAATGGCTCGTTTTCTGAAGGCGTCAAAATAGTGGGAGGCTCTTTTGTTAAAAGAGCGGCACGTACTTCAGGCCGAGTCGTACCTCTTATGTTTGTTCTAGTACGTGACTGACTTCCACGGACATGGCTACGACCTCTCGGCCTTCCTCGGATGCGAGGACGTCCACGTTGAATTTCAGCTTCGTAGGAAAGATTAACATCTGAAGTGTTGCCATGTATAATAGTTTCCCCTAAACTGGAGGACATGTTAATAGTTCCATTGGTTCATCTCCTGCCTCATTGACACCTGATGTATTTGGTTTATCTAATGAGGAGTGTTTTTTGAAGTATGAGGTTCTTCATTCTGCTCCGAGCTGGCTAGGTGTTGAGTATTGGTTTCTAAATTACTATTAGGGCCTGGAATCCACGGATCATGTACGTCTTCATCACATTGCTCTAAAAAACTCCTTTGCTTCTTTTAGAAATCAAGTGTTTCAAACAATTCGTTGATGGATCTGGTTCCCAATCAGGATCCTCGTCGGTATCGTCCGTGTCTTCAACGTGGTCGTGCTCGACGTTATCCTCTTCCTCACTTGTAGCGTCGTCTATTTCGTCATCTGCCTCATTATCATCTTTCAGCCAGTCTCGGATTGTGTCACTTGGCACATCTCGCGGATCCATTTTGAAATATTACCGTCAGTAACACTCTTAGATAAGGAAGTGGTCACTAATAATGAAATATATACACACCATTATAATGAAAGCTAAAAATAATCTATTAAAACTAACCATTCGTGTTCTATACGACACTAAATTATCTGTACCTACTAACCATTCGTAATGCTTACGACAGTGTGAAAACCAACGCGGAACACGTCGCACACTCACGGCTAGTCAGACCGGCACTAGCCGGCTAGTCAGACACGGCTAGGCAGACTTAACTCTTTACTGTCTAGAGTAAAGTGGAGGGGAGGTTGACACGACAGGTGGGGACGCGCGCATGCGCGGTTAGCCCTATACCACGCTTTGTTCGATTGAGCTCGTAAAAATTACGACTGGTTAGTAATGTAGGGTTAAAATATTTTGTGTATTTTCCCAAAAGTTTGTAAAACTGAAAATAACATATCTTGCATAATATGGGCTAATCAAATAGAAAAATCAACAGTCATTATCGATACCCAGCACTAATTTTATCTTCATTTTGACACATTTTCATCCATCCTTAGTTATCATTTCTTGATTGACCTAGCCTTAGTATAACGCTATTGTAAACAGAAAAACATAAAAATGTTTTACTTTATTGTTCGTTTATCTAAAAAAATTAACCCTTAAATGGTTATATGTCGGATTTTCGATGTTGATGTGTAGGTCTGGTGGGTTATGCATCGGTTTTTCGACGACTTGACATCGCTTTAAATAAACAACAGCAGCTGGCTTATTTGTAGGGTAGCCTAAACATCACACATAATATATTGTTCCAATCTACTGGTTCCTAATCTATCGCTTTAGACGATTTATTTTGTTCTCTTTGTATACTTCTATCGTGTTTTTACAAAATGTAGTTGCTCAAACTACATTGCAAAGGCATTATTTACCGGTGGAATTATTAGGTTTTATATATATGTAATATACATTAATGTACATGGTGCTATGTATTTATTAACCCTGGAGAGGGCGCGTCACAGTCCTTTAGACCGGGTGTACAGGAAAACTTTAATAACTGTAGTTGTAGCAATTCAAGCGTTTCCTCCCCCTTAGTACCTTTCAATGGACTCGTCCACTTGCCTGATGTCCCTTTGTCTCCTCCTTCCCCTTCACTAGTCGCTCGTAAGTAAGCGTGGTGTTGCGACCTGGTCGCTTTCTCCTGGCGTGCTGCCTCACGCTACTTGTTTTGCTGAATATTTTGACCGTGCGCGCCCTTTGCCGTTTGCAGTTTTGATTGTTACGTTTAGTGTTGTTTTAGTTGAATATAATAAAATATTTATTTTCTTTGTATATAAGTGTAAATAATAGTGTGTAAAATAATAAAAACCTTTTAGTGTAAATACATTTTTTGTTTTCTTAGAATATTTTTATTTTTTAAAATATTTCATTATGGAGAGAAAAACGGGAAGAAGATATTCAAAGACTTTTAGAAAGTGTTGAGAAAGAAATGCAACGTGATGAAGAAAGATGCCAAAACCCAGGGGCAGTTAAACGGCAGCTTTTTATTGATGAACCTTCTGACAATATAATAATTGATGAACCTGCATCTGACGTTGACGAAGAAGATATATTAGAAGTTCAAGAAGAAAACACAGCATCGGAAGAGTCAGCCGAAGAAGACAATGCAGTTGAGTATCAAGGGCCTTATTACATTGGGAAAGACAATGAAACAAGATGGGATGCCCACTGTCCAACACGGGGAAAAAATGTAAGAACACAAGCACGAAACATTGTACGTCGCCTACCTGGTGTAATATCTCATAAGCCAGAATCAGCAATAGAATCATGGAGACTTTTTCTTACTGATGATATTTTAGATGATATTGTAAGATTTACAAATCAACGCATTCTAATGGTAAGGCCAGGTTACTCAAAGCAAAGTGATGCGCGTAATACTAGTAGGAGTGAAATAGAAGCATTCATAGGACTTCTTTATTTAGCAGGTATTTTCAGAGCATCTCATGTAAACCTAATGGATTTATGGGAAACAGGTGGTTTTGGAATAGAGTTTTTTCGATCGACCATGAACTTAAAAAGGTTTCAATTTCTAATGAGAAATATCAGGTTCGATGATGCAACTACACGCAGAGAACGGAGACTACTGGACAAGCTCGCTCCCATCAGAAATATATTTGAAAAGGTTGTGGACAAATTTAAGACAAGTTTTTCAGTGAGTGCGTTTTTTACAGTTGATGAAATGCTCAAAGCGTTCAGAGGATGCTGTGCCTTCAGACAGTACATAAGGAATAAGCCGCCCAAATATTGCATAAAAGTGTATTCTCTGGCATGTGCAAAAACATTTTACACCCTAAATATGGAGATCTACCGGTAAACAGCCTGAGGGGCCTTTTGATCGGCAAAACTCAGGACTTGATGTGGTAAAGCGAATGATAGAGCCTGTAAGTGGTACAGGCAGATCAATTACAACAGATATTTGGTCTACCTCCATCCCACTGGCAGAGACCCTACTTAATGACCACAAATTAACACTACTAGGGACAATAAGAAAAAAATAAGAAGGAAATCCCTCCTGTGCTTATTTCTGAAGGTAAGCCAGTGCATTCCAGCATTTTCGCATTAAAAAAAAAAATATTACTATTGTAGCTTATAGCCCAAAGAAAAATAAAGTAGTTACCCTAATTTCTACTATGCACGACAACGATGAGATTGATCCAGAATCAGGTGATTCTTGTAAGCCATACATTGTTAATTTTTATAATTCGACAAAATGTGGGGTGGACGTAATAGACCAGTACAAAGAGAGGTACTCTGTTTCACGCATCAGTAATCGTTGGTCTCTGACATTATTTTTTACAATATTGAACGTAACTGGACTGAATTCCTATATTGTTTTCAAACATCGAACTGGCAAATTCAACATTCCTCGACGACATTTTTAAAGGAAATTAGCAAACAGTTGTGTGCGCGTTACTTACAAGAACGCAGTGCAATAAAGACACTCCCAGTGGGACTCAAAAGAAACATACGTCAAATGTTAGGAATGTTGGATGATGCGGAAGTAGTCCCTGCTCCAGCTTCTCCAGACGTAGAACGACCAGGACGGTGCGCCTTCTGTGACTGGAGAAAAACAGGAAGACTAAAACCAAGTGCCATCTATGTCAGCGACACATCTGCAAGGAACACACAACAGTGACCTGTGTACGATGTGCAAATCAGGAAAGAAGCGAAGACTCGGAATAAAACACAGCTACAAAAAGATCAGGTCAACATTTTTTCTTTCATAAATTTGCAAACTAATATTTTGAAAATATGTACTATATTTAAATTCAAATATTTGTAAACTTTTAGTTTTTGTCATACATACAACCAGACATGTTAGCATTTAGTTTAGCCTTATTAAATATATATTTCTTTGAATAGTACGTCTTCTTTCAATACCCGGTCTAAACCTCCTGGTGCGCCCTTTCGCGTGACTGAGTTGAACTCTCCAGGGTTAAATATCTGAAAGAATAGGAAATTCTCTACAATTTGGCCGTTTTGGAACCTAAGAAAAAGTGTTAATGTACTTTTGGAAGGGGATAAAAACTTTTGAAGATTTTTTTATTTTTAAAAATTCTTTTGCCTATAAAAATGTTTATGTACAAGTTTCTTAGTAAATCAGTTGAAATATTTTAATCCTAATTCTCTATTTCATGCTGAACAAGGAAATATGCTACTTGATATTCTTTTTATATAAATTATATTTTTATGATTTAAAAAAAAAACATTACAACACTAGCAAAACAGGCGTTACCACAATGAGTGTTATAGCGACCCATTAGAGGGTTAAGGAATTCTTGTTTTTAGTTCTAAGCAAAAACTTTTAAAGAAATGCGTAACATTTTCTTGTTATTTTCCTACCCTAGGTAGGGCATTGGACATCCAGTAAATATGTGTCCTGATTTCACTCATCAGAAATATGGCAACTTCAGTCATATGTCAAAACAAAATCCTCTGCAAGCCTGTAAACCATTTGTCAAAAAATTACAGTTTCTTCCCACTTTTAGCCTTTACATATTTAAAATTTCGAAGGGTACTCTTAAATAAAGAACAAATACTTATCTAAATACAGTAATCAGTTATGCCACTCTTATATGACCATGCATAAGGAAAAATAGAAAATCTCAACACAAATCGAGGGATATTTTGTCAGACAGTGTAGAAGTTATCCAAACAATCAATCCTTGATAAAAAATTGCTACAGTATCTGCTAGTTTAAGAAGGACTAGCTGGTATTTACAGAGTTAATAAGAGTGGCTGGTTACGAAGGATTTGACTTTTTGGCATGAGAACATTTTTAAAATTAGTTTATTTTTAATTCAAAAAATACACTTGAAATGTTATGGGTAGGTATGGTGGCTTACATTATACACCATATGGTATGTAAATGTATGTATCTATGATTAAGATAAGGGACTTATCATATTAAATAAATTGTAAGAGCTGCCTTATCACCAGAAAAAAGTAACTCACTTTTATCTGAAAATACCAGTCTAAGTCAAGTGGTGACATTTTTGTGTACATTTGTAGCTAATAATCTTATTAGCCCTCATTTCTCAGTACTGGCATATAATTTGCTTGAACAAATATTAAACATGGCATTTACTATCAAAAATACAGTTATAGAGGAAAAGTAATCTGTAATTTTTACACTGTAAATCCAAAGTTCTTAAAAAATATTAGTTGTATAATAACAGAGGTAGACACTCTGTAACTGTCAACTCAGTTGATTATCAGGTAATATTAAGGTAAAGTGATAATATTACCTGATATAACAACTAAAGATAAAATATATACCACAACCTTCGGCATAAAAACCAGCTGGAGGACACAATATCAAATTTGTTATATCTCTTTTTAGTTTGTAAGATATATTTAACTCACATATTTTGCATTTTTCGAATCAGGACAAAAATATATGCATTTATAATAACTTAAATGGATAGTGATGTAGATGTTAGTATTTACTTAGTGGAATGATTGAAAAATAAACAAAAGATTATTTAACAATAAATTAATTTTTCAGGCCAAGTGAAAGTAGTCCGTGCTCTTTATAACTACACAGCTCAACAGGTAAGTGCTGTAGGCCCTACTATTTTGGTTAAGCGGTATCAAATTTCCTTTTTTGAATTTGCTGACTACTATCCGTGACAAAAGTTTGGAGACTCGAGTTTGGATGCTTACAAAAATTAAACTAACAAAGCTATGGTAATGGAACCTGTACAAATATTTTCATTGTTTTATTGTGCGTTGATAGTTGTCAACAAAAAAATTTTTTAATTATTTTTTCATATTTATACTTCGTACCGAACGAAAAAAGTACACGATTTTTCACTAATTCCAAACAAATCTTGACTTTTGAAAATCGCTGACTAAATACCCGTTCATATATCTTGATGAAAATTTAATACGTGATTGGTTATGGTATTAAAAATACTATATTAAAGTTTCAAAATTTTTCTCTCATTAGAAAAAAAAGTTCTTGTAGATTCCATAAAACAACTTTTTCTAAGCAATGGATGATCTGACGAGTTTGAACTTGACATTGTTGTAATAAGCTAATTTCACATATTTCACTACATAATGTGTTAACCTTTTACAGCCCATTGTGTATATTGTAGCGATTTTTATTTGATAGCAAAGCGATGTTCACTGAAGCGAAAACGCCGTTCGCAGCGAGGCACTCGGTCCTGAGTTATGTGTCAGGAATGCGCTGTTGCCAGGTGAACAACCCTCTTCAGGCTAAAGTCGTGACTCACTGGTAAGGCCACCCCTGTAAAATATCTGGTAAATATGACTGTTGTCCCTGAATAACGCATGACTCATAACCTGTACCTCTGCTTAAGGGCACGCTGACACTTATTTTCTATATTCTGCGTGAGTTGTTGTCGAGTAAGCATCTCCCAGAGAACAGCCTTGCCTCCCAGAGAACATTTTTCCGAGCAAGAAATTGTAATGATATTATTAGAGGAATATAACCATTTTAAACTGGCTATTGGAGGTTCACAGCCCTCATGAGAAAAAGTTATGGGAAATGGTATAAAAATATTGAAAACCAAAAATATTACATTATCTTTTCTTATACGAACCTGGATGACGGCTGGACTGGCAGCAACTTGGCAACACCGCAGTCCCGCCGGACACGTTACTCACGGCTCAGTGCACATCGCTTCGCTATCAAATAAAAATCGCTACAAAATACACGATGGGCTGTAAAAGGTTAACAAAGTATGTAGGGAAATATGTGAAATTAGCTTATTACAACAATGTCAATTTCAACCTCGTCAGATCAGCCATTACTTAGAAAAAGTTGTTTTATGGAATCTACAAGAACTTTTTTTCTAATGAAAGAAAACTTTTGAAACTTTAATATACTTTTTTCAATACCATAACCAATCACGTATTAAATTTTCATCAAGATATATGAACGGGTATTTAGTCAGCGATTTTCAAAAGTCAAGATTTGTTTGGAATTAGTGAAAAATCGTGTACTTTTTTTGTTCGGTACGAAGTATAAATATGAAAAAAATAACTTAAAAATTTTGTTGTTGACAACTATCAACGCACAATAAAACAATGAAAATATTGGTACAGGTTCCATTACCATAGCTTTGTTAGTTTAATGTTTGTAAGCATCCAAACTCGAGTCTCCAAACTTTTGTTACGGATAGTAAGTGCATTAACTGAGCAAAACTTATGTAAAGTCAAAGTCTGATCTTGCTGAAAATTACAATTAATTCTAGTCGTTGATTTATTGTGAATAGAGTAGTTTGAATTAGTTACAGATGCATTTAACAGCAAATTGAATGTGATTATGTAATCCTCAAACAAATAAAGCCAGTTTTAAATATAATCACTAATTCACAAATCTGGGTTGCCAATTCTCAAATAGTTTCAGTGATTTGGCTTTTTAATTCTCTGCCATACAAAATTTACCTATTTCAATACCAAAGAACAATTAAAATAATGTTATACAATTTTTAAGCCTATCAAAAAACTTAGTTTTTGTGTTTATTTGGCTGTTGAAACTCCTAGCATTTTTCAGCACTTAATGGTCTAGGTTTATCAAATGTTTGAACATTTTAAAAATCTGCAGAGGCTGTCTGAAATGTTGGTTTTAATCCTATAAGAAAAATGTTATTTTCGACCCGGACATACGATCACACGTATTCCGACTTTTCCAAACAAATTGCATTTGATCAAGAATGAAATTACACGTTGGAATTGCTTTGCAAATTCCTAATTAGTTTTATAGAATATAAATATAACAAAAATTTAATGTAGAGCTTTTATTTCCCCTATTTTTCAAAACTAGGCATATGTATTCAAAATATGAAAAGCAAACTCAATGTGTAATATGGTATGTTTAAAATGACACCTCATACACAACTTTCGGTCAATAAATAATGATAAAATATGGATTCGCAAATAACATTGTTCTTGTGGGATTGAAACCAACATGGCCGACAGCCTCTGCAGACTCATGCAGTATGGACTGAACACACTAACTAACTTTAAAAGAGAATAAATATTTGTGTCAAACTTTATTTTTGCATGGAATTTGCTAAAAAAATACAGTCTTGGTGTTCTATTATTTTACTTTGTCCCAAATGCGTTAGCATAGAGAAAGTATTCGGATCGTCCAAAAATTCTTTTTACACTTTGGTCTAAAAATTTATTGTAGGGACCCCTGAATCCAAAAAAGTGGTTTTTTTAAAACAAAATGTTGATGTCTGTCCATACATGCGTCTGTCTGTGTGCATGTGCACTTCACTGGAGACCAAACGGATGGATCAATTTTTATGAAATTCGATATCTAGATGTACTGTTTTTAGCCAATGTCTCCGACCATTATTTTTTTGAAATTTTATTTTTTTAAATAATTTTTATAGGTAAAAAACATACAAAAATGGAATTTTCCCAAAAACTGCTCAAAAGATTTTGATTAAATTTTCAGGAAAGATGTGAGCTATAATTAAAAATATTTTCGTAAAAACTGCATGTCTCTAACTTGACTAGTTTTTGAGTTATGGCAAAAAAATTTGGGAATCAAATTGGTAATTTTCAAAGTTTGATTTTTTAGTGTTTAATATGGGGGAAAGTTTGTGCCAATTCTTTGGAACCACTAATTTTTATATAAAAACTATATTAATTTTGATTCTACTCTTTTTGTGATGATGCTAATACTTTGACTGCCAAAACAGAGTTCTTAAATACTAAACTAATGAGTAGTTAACCATTCATCTTGCCGTATCTTCTATGCCTCCACTGGTTTCTACATTAACTCATACATTGGTCTGTTCACAGGAATAAACACTGTTCTGTCTATAACCTTAGTCATCCAGTTACTAGACTTGTATATGCAATTGGACCCTGCAGCGTACAGAGGGTTATAACGACTATTGTAGTGCAGGTGTTCTCTAGGGAGTGTTTTAACCTTGACCCTTAGCATTTCATGTAACTTACTTGGTCAAATTTTTATTATAATAGGCTGCATTTACCAATCTATGAATTGAATGTTAAAATATTTTTACTATATTCTAGGTTCTGATCATTTTAGGGTGAGATATCCTAACTAAAATGCAGTTAATTAATTTTATTCACACTAATAATGGGAACTATGCGTTAGTTCTGTTCTATGAATTAGCATTAATTCTGTTGCAATTTTGCATTTCAATAATCAAGTATAATATAATTTGCATACAAAAAATCTTGGATAGTATACTTGCGTTATCAAAAATACTACACTGAAAAGCAAAGCAATTGCATAATATATGTGATTATATGATGAACCAATAATTTTAAAAATTAACCAGCAATGGTTTGTTACAGCCAGACGAACTTACATTCACAGCAGGGGATATTTTGTATGTGTACGATCAAGTCACAGACAAAGATTGGTGGAAGGCTAGATCTGGAAATAAGACCGGAGTCATACCGAGTAATTATGGTAGGTAATTAATTAATTACTTATAAAGTGTACTGAATTTAAATTGTAACCTTAGAGCTGTGCATATTTGAACACAACTTCAATGAATATTCACGTTAGTTTATTTCAAACATGCAAAACAAATAAGTTATATGTTTTATGAACATATACAGGGGTAACTATGGTCAGGCTATTTCAGTGAGTTTTTTTTTCTTTATTAAAAGCATTATAATAATCTTCACTCATCCAGATTAAATGAAATAAAATTTTAATAAAGAGATAATTATGTACGGTAATATGCTTTTATGCCAACAGACTAGATAAATAAATAAATAAAATTACAGAGTTGCTCCCTTGTGGCATAATTGAACACATGTATGAGAAGTCAATGTCCAACTAAATAGAGCAATGAAGACATCAGGAATTTCCTCATTCCATTTCTACTATGGGATCCAGTGCTGTGAAACATAACTCTGCCCCAAAGTTTGATAAAAAAACTTACTACTTTGAGAGTTTAAAAAGATCTTATCCACTCAAAATGTCCTTATCTTGCAAGAAAATCCATAATGAATTGAGAAACTCAGAACCAGACAAACCGCCTTTTTTTACTAGCTTCTCATTAATTTCATATACTCACCAAAACCCAGCTGGGCATCAAGAGGGGATGTTGATTAAATTAATTTAACTTGTTTTTCAGGCTTAATGGTGCTGTGCTGTAACCCAGCTACTTGGGGACAAAGTGCTGTGGAGATTGTAAGCGACAACTTCTGTTCCCGGTTCTCTTAATACTGACTGCTTCAATTCAGTGATCATCTTCAACATGAACATTACCTGAGAAATCTGGGGTGTCCATGTTGGTTGTTAGTCAGGGTTCAACTGTTGTCTAAGTAATATAACCAACTACCAGCTTGTAAATTACCTAAAAATCAGACCAAAAATATTTGGTTTGTATGCCGCATAAAGCTGTAGACGTCCCTTTGTTACTTTGGCTATTAATAAATAGTTCTTCTTAGTAAACCAGGGTTCCTCACTAGGATACCATAAAGAGCCTTATTACTTTTCTCAAAATAATCTAAGGACCGCAAGTGCATATACATACAGTTTTTCCGTATGTTTTCTAGCTTACATTTCGTCTGTCTCTCTGCTATTAATTTAGTACTAGCAGAAACTCCTGCACGCTTCGCGTGCCAACCCCGTCACTCACTGCGTTTGTTACACACCAGCCTTCGGCCTCGGTCTGTGATTTTTGACTGCAAATAATAGTAGGTTTAAATGTATTACATAAAACCACAATATTACATTTATTTACAGTATCTTACTCCCATTATTTGCATTACTACCTATTTACTACTAAACACCTGATGATATTATTTTGCCTATTTCAAAAGTGTTCATTTATTTACTCTTGTTTAACAGCTGTAGATTATTTAAATAAATAAAATATCTGAATTATTGATGCAGATTGATATAGCGGTGTCCTACAGTTGGATGTGAATAAAACCATACTTACAACCTTCTCTGGTTTACATTATGAAATAATTACCCCCTCAATGTTACAATTCCATTGTTTACATCCCAACAGCTGTTAACAATTGTTGGAAATCATTATTTACACATTAACAGCTGTTACTTTTCGATTCATTTAAATATATCTCTATGTTATTCTTATGGCCAAAAAAACTTACTTTGAGGGATCCCCGTGCCCTTCATGGTTAAAATATTAAACAATGAAAACCTTATTGCACAACTACGAACAGAAGCTATTTGTTGACACCACAACTGTTAAAATTGGTCAAGAAATAAGGGAGGAGTTGTGTTAACAAAATAAGGCTTCACGTATTATTTATAAGGATTTTGTGCATTTTAACAAAGACGAACCATTCTGAGCTTTTTTTGTTGGCTTAAAAAATACCAAAGCGGTTGTCACTTTAATAAACATTGCAGTTCTAAAAAATGTAAGGGCCGCAAAAAGTAGTGTTAAGGGCCGTGTAGTGAGTACTTCTGTACTAAACAGTCGCCTAGGTTAGTAAAAATGACACCATTCATTCATCTACACTCATCAGACTCGTGCACCCCTCATATCTTGAAGGTTGCCATCTTAATAATGATTTCATGAACCTTCCTCGCAAGAAATAGACTTTTGTGAGTTGCTTTACCACAGTTTTTGGGAAGATGTAACTTCTTTAAATGCAATATGGTAATGGCAATATTCATGTAATTCCAGATCTGAAACTCAAATTATGGAATACATTGTCCATTGCACACTTCCAGCGCAGATTCATCATTTAATAAAGATTAGCTGGTCTTTATTCAAGCTGAGAAGCGTGTGTAAAACATTAAAAAACATGTATATCTGCCTTGCGCTTTTTAGTCCAAAAATATCCACTTTCCGATCAAACATGAATAATAGCCTTATTGTGAATCTGTGAATCTAATTTTTATACATGACTTAAAAATTGTACATCTTGATTTTGTTTTTATTTTCAAATAACTATCGCCAGTGGCCTTGATCGGAGAGTTCTGACGTTATCGCAAAGTAATGAAGTCAAGCAACATCGAACGTGGCTGTTGCTTGGATGGGTGAGTGATCCCATTCTTGCATGCAGCTCGCCTGTCCGGTCACTGGTGGTAGTTTGGATGTCACCCTTAAGCCGTTGGTCCCCAGGTTAAATGTTAGAAAGGGCTTCTTAGCCATAACTTTGTCTGGTAAAATAAGACGATCTTTAACTTTTTAATTTTTTGTGTGTGATTGTTTTAGTGGAGTTTCAAACAGAGTCATTAGATGTACCTATGCATGAAGCTGCTCGCAGAGGTAATCTGAGTTTTCTCCGTGAATGTATCCAACAAGGGGTCTCAGCTACAGGTCTGGATTCAGTTGGTAACACGCCTTTACACTGGGCATGTCGGGGAGGACATATAGAGTGTGTACAGGAACTTTTGGCATTGACAAATCCTACTGTAAACGCTCAGGTGACATATACACTGTTATACGTAGTATCATTTTGTAGTTCAGCAAATTATAGTGTATAGTTCGTATATATTGGAGTGCATAGTGCTAGTCAAAAATAAAATTGATAATTTAATAACACAAAAAGATATCCACAACTATATAACTCAACGTAAAAATGAAATAGTACTACCTTATCATAAATTAGAATTATTTAAGAGAAAAGCATCTTACAATGGCATACAATTTTTGAAATGTATTCAACAGTCTATTAAAAGTGTTACACATGAAAAAAGGTATATAACAATGTAACAGAATTTTTAGTTAAAAAAGCACTAAATTCTATTGAGGAATTATGTACTTATGAGCACTGAGTTGTTTTTATATACTGTACAGTAGAGTAATGTTATTGTAAATAACTAAATAGCAAACTGTAAATAACTATTGTAATTTGACACTATTCATGTTATATTGTCATAACAAAAATTTAATAGAGATGGTTTGAATTTGAGTTCTAACGAGTGATATGGTTGCATGTGAGGCTAGTGATACTAATGTAAGAGTACAATATTGACAGTATAAACATTATCTATTCTGAGATTTAATATAATGTTGCTATATTTTAGAACAAAATGGGCGATACTCCGTTGCATTTAGCATCTGCTCACAACCATTTGGGGGTAATACCTCTTTTACTGCAAGCTGGGGCCAATTGCAGTGTCAGGAACAACGACGGTCAGACAAGTGAACAACTGGGTTCCGCAGCAGTGGCCAATATCCTTCGACTGAGTCAGTCTCCCAGGATCCACTCAGCCTCGTATGTACCAGAGGACTATGTGGATGAGTCCGATTGATTGACAAGGTGCTTTTATATGAATACATTGTTTTCAGTTTATTCTTAATTTTAAATATTTGGTATACTTTGTCAAATTAATTGTATTATTTATTTCCTGGCAACAAAATTTGAATCAAAGTATGCAATCATACAATTGGAAAATTGTAATGGTATCACAACAGATAACTTTTATTTCGTATGAAAGAAACTATATTATAAAAATTGAACAGTTAAAAAATTTTTTGGTTTGAAAAATACATGGTAACATTTAGGCTAATACTAATATTTTCTAATTAATCTTTTATTTATAATTGGGTTAGGGTAAACTAACTGAAATTTTGTAAAGTCACCTTTCTCCTTTTGCTTTTTTTCTCGGTTTCCATTTGTGTTGTATCCTGCCTTCCTGTTTTCTCCCATAATGAATCTTCCTAAGCTATTCAAAACAATTCAAATTATTACCTGGCCAAAATTGTAAACCCATTTTTAATGTCACTCACTAAAAACGTTAATCAAGTTAATATGTAATTTTGTACATACTCTAATAATAATATATTTATAGTATTGTTTTTCTTAGTGTAGCATTATACATTTGGTATGATACTAAATTGTACAGAAAATAAATAATACTTTTAAATAAAAACTCTAATAACAGGTGTCTTTTAAAATGTTTATTTATTTAAAAATTAAATTGAATATATTTTTGCTGTACAATATTGTGAAAAGTAGTCTTTAGTCCACATTCATTATTACAAAAATCTAATTCTTGATCTAAATATTCATGGTTAGTTCTGAGTCAAGCTGTAAATGTATTAAGCAGTAAAATTAGCCTATACCATCTGAATAACTTTGATAGGTAGGCCTATAATAAATGATTGCTACATAATTTTAGAACCTGATTGATGATTTTGAGTACAGACACTTTTTAGATGTTTTTAGTGATATACTAATATATTTTAGATGATATAACTGGCATAAGAACTACTTATCTATCACTACGTCTTTCTCAAGAGATGGGTTCTAAAAAAATATTTGTATTATAATGATAATTATTTAACTGATTGCTAGAGTAAAAAATTTATTACTTTATTTTTATTAAAAAAACAACACATTTTGTCAAATTCTTATGACCCCAAACTAAATAAATTTTGCAAGTGCATCTCAAAAAACTGTAGCTGTTGATAATACTGCATTAAGTCTTATTTATATCAAAATGAATGCTTTATTTTGTACCTGTTAAGTTTTTTAATGATAGAAAAAGAGGATATTCACTATTTGTTTTGTAAGCTTTATGCTTTAGGTTTATTAATTATTCAAAAACTGTTACCTATTATTTTTATTATTATTATATATTTTAACACAGGGTAAAGTGATTGGACTAAACAAATCCTTTAAAGGAATTTTTAGGTTTTACATTTTTTATTATTTGGCTTGCTCTTTTTTCATACATTCTGTGCCGTAGCACAGATTCGGGTTGTCTCTGGGATTGCCCAAATTACTCTTTGTTTGTTTTAGTTTGTGTGTCTGTGTTTCATTTTGTTATTTTGTGTTTCCTGTTTGTGTTCGTCTGTTTTGTCGCCACTCGCCAGTTCTTTTAGCTGATCTTTACTGCGAGTATGTCTGGCTAAAATTCTTTTTGGATAAGTGTCTGTTATTTTGCTTTTTATTTACAGTTGCGGTCAATATGTAGTTTCTTTGTTGTTAATTAATGTTCTGTGTACTTGTTAAATTTAATTTTTAATATTGCTGTTGCCGTTTAGTTTAATTCTAATTGTTAAAGATTCTCTTTGAATTTTTTAACGTTTAAATATTGAAAACAAACAAAGAGTAATTCCCAGAGAAGACCCGAATCTGTGCTACGGCACAATTCTCATATATCAAATGATAATTATTACATTTATTGCAGATCTCATTTGTTCCATGTTATTTGTACTTAAAAGAATAATATTATTTATATGTTTTAACATCAATATCTCAATTTAGTTTAATAACTAGTAACTATAAGGTGCCGTGATTTTTAATTTTCACCTTGACAATTTCAAATTGACTGGTATTTTTACTTAAACATATTCTCTTTAAGAATGCTTTTTTATGTTCTATTTTTCTGTAAATTTTACTATAGTATAAAAATATCATAGAAGGGATTTTATTTATCATATAGACTGCATTTATCATGGTGCTAGTTTTATACATAAAATTATTTTATTATTTATAGTACAGTATATTGTTAATAAGCTGTGTAGTATAGTCTGTAATTAATTAATTATAGTCAAATGTTATATCTGCTGTAGCAGTATTTATATTTTGATAACTAAATATTGTAATTATTTGTAAAAATGTTTCAAGGTCAGTTTTATGCCATCCTTTTATTATTGTTAATTGCTCTTACATTGAAGTCTTGGCAAACAGAATTCAATACCTTATCAGCATTTTCAAAAATCTGGCATGCATAGTATTGTTTTAAAATATACAGCCCCATTTTAAGATATAAGGTAATAACGTTTTCCATACTATACTACTGATATTATATTATCATGCTACGTTTGAGTTGTCAGCATTTTGTACAAACAGTATTTTATCCAAACTGTATATAAATACTGCCTAATTATCACAGGTACAATAAAATGAAAGTTCTTAGTGATATTATAAATTTGATGTTTTGTGTCTGATAAAACTACAGGGTATAAAGAAACAGAGGTTGCTTTCCAATGACTGTAGCAAATGTCTCAGTCGTAGGTTCAACAATGTTCACCTTTGTAAATCTGTAGTAATAATAATTATTACGTGTTTATTCTTGAAGATTTAGAGGGGAATAAAGGGAGGGTCTGACAACGATGACATCTGCATGGCGAACTAACTACTTGACACCCATTCAGCATGGATGCAACCTCTACTTCTTTTCTCTGTGGATAAAAAAGTACAATGAAATATCTTGCAAATCTGTATTAGTGTTTTAACATAGGATTAGGTTGATTTTTAATAATAGTTGTTATAAGCCCATTAATTGTCGAAGTTAAGTCTTTTAAGAGACTAATTCTAATTTTTAACTGTAGAATTTATAAAATACAGTATACTCATTGACTATAGAAACAAGAATACCAAAGCCAAGATCTAGATATGATCATGCGCTGCTATCTAGTGGTATTTTTTTAAAATAAGCACTCAGACAACTATTTGGAATACTTTTAGCTCAGCTATTAGAGGACAATGACTAAAATTGCTCGGTAGCGTAGTTGGTTCAATTCCAGCTTTATGTGCTTACCATAAAGGTTGTCAGTTCGATCCCAATCAGAGTCAATACATTTTGAGAAGGATCAGCTGATAATCACCGGCTGTTCATTTGTCATTGGGCTATTAATTAATGACACTTTCTAAGGAATAGTTGGCCTTAGTTTGTAACAATCACCACATTTGCTCATCTACACTCATTCGAAATCCATATTCGCCCATATCTTGACGATCGGTGTCTTATGAATAAATAAAAAAAAAAAAAAAAAAACTTGTGTGCTGCGATAGACAGATATAGGGATGAAGAGAGAGACAGGGAGAGGGAGACACTTGGTGCTACATGTCAAACCTTGCATAACTAATTTCACCAAACAGAAAACTCGTCTTCAAGGGACCTATATCAGAGGACAGTTTTACTTGTTTCTATAGTCAGTGGTATATCTCAGAACTGTACAGGGCAAAGCATTGAAAAGTGTTGAATGACAATGACTAAAAACAACGAAGCATTAGTGCTTGTCAAAGTCTTAACAGTAATTATAATGTCCACTTCTCTTTATTGTAAAATAATGTGTTATGGGTATATTATATGTGTCAGAATAATGCAAAAAGTATAATATTATTACTAATTTTGAGTGAGATTAATTTTTTGTTTTGTTCCTTAGATCCAGTTAATCTATTGACTAAATCAAACTGAAAAAAGAGAAAACCTTGTTAGACAAGTTTATATAAAAGGTAGTATATCATTTGTAAGGACAGAGTGATCAGTCCAACTTAGTTGCCTCACTAGTTTTCTTCATAAAGGTTGGAGAACTAACCTTAACTGAGCTAACAATGTCAGTTCACATCTTCGATGAAAGGTCTAAAGAACCAACAATGTCAGTAGATGGAACAATTAATATTTATTACTATCTCGATGATAGGTTTTTAAAATTACCAATAATTATTTGAAATGTTGTCCTTTGTATGAATGACCATTACATGCGGCATATTTAATTTGGGTCTATGAAGCGAGACAAAATGGCTGTCAGCCCACTACCTAACCAGCATGCTTAGCCTATGATGTCCATTCACTTCAACTGACTGAGTCTGTACTCTGCAGTTTGGTGCCACATTGTACAGTTATGCCAGTGAATTTATAAAGTTATCTTTGTTATGTATATGTATGTTGTGTTTTATATACTTAACACTTGGGACTGATGTTGAAATTAAACTATAGTGAATTAAGTAATGTGCTATAATGTTTGCTATAATGTGCAATTTTACTGCATAATAGAATAAATTACACATTTCAGTTTTATATTATTTCTACATTTTCTCATTACAAACACCTTTAATAATATTTAAAAATTTCATTAGAGCTGATAATGGCTTTTACTTATATTATTATCTCTGTTTTTTTAATTTGAATTATTTTCTATTCTTTTGGACATGTTTTCCATTACAAAGTATATTTAAATTTTATGGTGTTTTTAAAAATATTTGTTTCATATTTTTGAATTTTTGTCAATGCATGGCTTAGAACTAGATTTCGTAGTATAATTTTTGGCATGCAAATATAAGGGATATTCAAATTGTTATTATGTTTCGGAATTATTGTTACTATGGAACTATTAATAAATTAATATATCATTTTATCCGTCCTTTGTGGTAATACAGATCTTCACTGTTTTTAATATTACGTGATATGATGTTTATTAAAATAAAAGTGAATGAACAATAATATTAGCGTAAAGATAAGCATTTAAAAACCGAAATGCTAAAATAATGACCCAGTGATATAAACCTAAAGTAGTAATTACCCATAAGGTGGAAATGACAGGTACAGTGGTATAGAGTCTATAATCTACCTGTAATTATAACCATGCCAACTAATTGGCTGATCAATGAAATTTGCTTTTAACATTATTTTGTCGGTATATTTTGGACATGTTTATTTTCCAACAAAATTCTATCTACTTTTTTTGGTTGTAAATTATAATATTTTTGTTGATTAATAACAGTATTAGCAATAATTTAATTCTTAGTATTATATGTATGAATCTTGTCTTAAGCGACTAATGTACAACTAATGATCCAAATCACCATGTTTATAACACTAATTCTTAGTTTCACAAGTGTACCTGTGTGTCATTCATAGAATAGTCTAAAAAAACTAAATATTGAAAGATTAGGACTTATTGTGCTATACAACATAAATTATATCTTGATTTTCTTTAAATCTTCATGAAATTTCAATACTCAAATGCCATTAAAAAATTCATTGCAAATGGTTGAAGTTGTAATTAAAATTATAAGGCCAATATTCTTTGGTGCTCTATATACTTATTATTTTTTAAATTTCGCTATCTAAAATAAATTATGAATAAAAATTTCAAAATACTAGGACCGATTATGCAAATAAATTCACTGTGATATATAATGTAAATACATTAGATTTTATTCAAATCATTCCTGTTTTTTTTATGAAAATGAACTGTGATTTGTGTGTGTAATTTGATCAAAATTAGATTGTATTTTTACATTAACTTAGATGTTGATTTATCCATTTAATGTATTTTGCCTTTTAGTTAATCTTTTCCATTTTAATGGATTTAGGCTTTGATTCAGTTAATGCATGTGTTAATAAACTTACATCTGCGGTTTAAGGCATTTGTACAAATGAACAGGAATTCAAAGTGAAATTCAAAATTAAATTTATGTAAAAAGTGTTAAATCATGGATTTGCTTTAAACAACAGATATGGGTTATTAACCTGTAGTTCTATACATTGTATTCATTATTGTTAATAATTAAACAATTTATCAAAGAATAATTTATATGAAATTTTTAGGAGATACATTTTATTTATTATTGTGCAGAAAAGTAACTGACACTTTCCAAGACTAAATAAAGCCAAATTATTGTTAGGAAATTCGCTCTTAATCATATGAAAGGATCTTGAATGTTTTTTTTTTTTTTAGTTTTAATTGTTCACCATGCTGAGGGACAAAGGAACCTATCTGCCCGCCCATATACACAGTGTGGTAGTGACCCACCTATAAAAATGCAGTAATAATACAGTCCAACAATATTCAGTCGCAACACTTTATTAGATATTGGTGACAAGAATATAGCGGTCCTAGCATCAGCCTGCAGCAGGGTGTGTCTCTGCACTGTTTACTTCCACAGCTGTGATTAGTAGTGTCAAATGACTGATGATTAATAATATGTCATGGCACTTTTTCTATAATATTCTTCCAGTTCTCTGCAAGACAATGCAATAAAATGGTAATGCAGGGTACAGTAAATATGCTGGCTGGCTACTTGGAGCACTAGCTCCACAGTGCTACAATGGAAGTATCGTGCCTGTATGTTGTTAGACTGTGGTATTAGTGATCCACCCATGTGATTCATGTTTGGTGAAGACTATTCACTGAACCAGAATTTTATCAAGAAATAGGAGTATAAATTGAGAAATCACAGCCTGATGGTAGAACAATTTTTTGTAAAACGAAACAAATGTTAAGTGGAGGGACAGTTTATCATTAGTCATAAAATCATCAAGCCTGAATTAATCCTTTGAGTGCTACGGCGTCTACGTGGTAGATGCTGAATTTATGTTAAAAAGTACTAGCCTCTATGTGGTAGACACTACGTAATTCCTACATAACGTACAGGTTTATGTATTTTACTGGATACTATGGCATTGTTTTCAAAAAAGTATTGGAGAATCGATTTTTGGCTATTTGGTTGCCGTCCATTGATTGTTTAAGTTTTTTAGAAATGATTTAACAAAAGGTTAGGCTCATTTGTTTGCGTATTGTGAATTGTTGTATCGTGTTATGCGTTGCTTAGTTTTGTCATGTTTTACTCTACTAAAATGTATAAAATACGTAAATAGTTTGTTTCTTAGTAATATAAAATGTTGTATCACATTATTTTTCAGTCCATTGTCTCTTTTTTACGATAAGTGGCTTATAAAAACATCGCTGACAATAACTTTATTTTTATGAACCAAAGCTTTTTTCAATAATTTATTTTACAATAACAATGCGTATCCTCATAAATAAGCATTTCAATGCTGTATCACATTTATTTGGGCAGTAATTTCTTGTTTGCAGTAAACACAAATGATTCAAATGTTCAATTATTTTTTGTGTGTACATTGATCACAAAATTTTTCCTTTACTCCTTATTTTTTGAGTAAAACAACATGACAATATATGAATTTTATTATAAATTTTTGCTCTTTAAATATAAATACGTAAAAAATGTTTAGGTTCTCCTTTTTCGTGCAAAAGTTAAAAAATAAAACAAAATTTGTATAGATAAATTTTGCTAATATTATCATTTTCTTTTGTAACACATCTCTTCTTTGGTTATTTTGGGATAATACAAAACAAAGAGTAGTAAGATACGTCTTCAATAATGAAACAATAAAATATTTCTCCAAATCTTCATTTTTGCTTAAAACTACCTAGCATTTCTGGGTATAGCCATAGGCCAAATACCATAGCGCACTAAAGGGTTAAATCTAAGAAAACAAAGTGCATCTTGACAGCAAGCACTATACACATCAAATAAAGATAAGACAGTGTGTTATGGGTCAACCTCTTCAAAATATCTCCTTTCAGGATCAGAAAATATCTTTCGATTTTGAGTTTCATATGGAAACATGTCACTATTACTCTTAAATGCCAACTCAGCATACAAACACAATCACTGCACTTGGGCTTTCTTATTTCAGTTTACGAAGAATTCTTCCGCTTTGCATGGAACTAACTTAATAAATTACATAAATGAAAATGTAGTCTTATCTACTTTTAAATAATTGAATACAAATTTGTTTCCAATTTTTGGGGGCTGTTTTCAGTTATTTTTACGCACATTTAAATTTTTATAATTTACATTTTTGCAAATATATGTTATATAACTTTTTAGTTTTAATTTGAATGTACAATTATCTTGTATTTTCAAGAATTTTACTGTATCTTCTTTATATTTGTTGGTAATTAAACAATTGTTCAACTAATTGTTGTTACTGTTTGATTGATCCTAATTTCAGTCAGTGTTAAATCACCTGATGAAGATGTAGTGACAATGAAAATTTGTTATGTATCACGGTAACTAGAATAAAAGATGGTAGGTATAACATGCATCTAGCTTGATGACACAGAAGGTGTAAATGGGTGCAAAACAAAAACGAAAATACTTGTTATAATTCCTAGGTTATAATTTAAGCTCCTTGGTGGTAAATAGTATACTTACCGTTTAGCTGATAGCTTCCTTGTGATTGGTAGATTTAGTTACTAGTTGCCATAGTCTATTACACATCCTCTCCGTGTAACCTATCATCTTTTTATTCTAGTTACCCTGCTATGTATATGCCCCTCCTGTGTAGAGGACTTATCCTCTAAAGTGAGTTCGTTGAAGCACTCAATTTCAGATTTTAATTCTGTGGTTAAGACCAGTTAGTTAAATCAGGAGACAAGAATTTAATTGCTGAATATTGCGGTATGCAATAATGAATATATAATTTACTGAACTGTTAGTTGTTTGAATGACAAAACTAATTTACAGAATGGCTACAATTGCATTTATCAATCAGGATTTGGTTGAAAAGGCATGGTAAATTTTACTATAACAAAATATTCAAAATAATAATAAATTTTATTCAATGAAAACAAAGAATAATAAATATATTAATTATATATATATATATATATATATATATATATATATATATATATATATATATAAATATAAATATATATATATTAAGTGACTAGTCCATAATACATTTATTGTATTTTAATTATTGGGAAATGGTGATGGTAAGAGAAGTCAAAGTCAGGCGGAGTCGTGCTGTCCCTCTTGTGACCAGTAGCAAGAAGTTTCAAAACAACAAAATTGGTTTTAGTTATTCTTATCAGCTCATTGACCTGGAAAACAAAATTTAAAAAAATTTTAACTGAAAATAACTAGCGTATTTGATTTGTAAAATAGGCAAGAAAATGACAAGAAAAACATTAATAAAAATACCGAAAATTCTTTCAGAAAACCATAAAAATCCAGGAATTATGGACTTTCTGACCAAGAAGGTGAATCTTTTCTGAACAGAATTGTGACAGGAGATGAAACTTGGGTCAAGAACGTGAATCCTGAGACGAAAGAACAGACTAAGGTATGTCACAGCATAGCCACACAAACCAACGAAAGCCCGGCAAGATTTTTCCAGCAGGAAGCTCATGGCAACTGTGGACTCAAAAGGGGTTTTGTTGGTTGAATTTATGAAACGTGGGGTGACTATCACTGTGGATGCTTAGTTGCGAACACTTGAACACTATATTCTGTAACCCACCCTCGCACAATTAATAGCTATGCCCACTGAAGGTGGCTGCGATGGCACCAGACTCAGGAGGCCACAGAACAAAAAACACAAGTTACATCCAAAATGCAGTTTTAATTAAGAAAGAGAGAAAGAATTAAATGTTGAAAATTTTTTAAAAACATTGAAAATAGAAAAATGGCCTGTTGCCAGTTCAACAGAACAAAAGTTTAGGCCTATCCAAATATATATATTTTTCTTTTCTTTTTATTTTGTTTGAAACATTTTCAATAGATACATAAACTATAAAAAGAATAACAATAAATAAATTACATTATAAATAGATATAAATCAGAAATTCTTTATTGATAATGTTCAAGATCACAAGTTGCATCATATATTACAAGTGTACAATTACAAATTATAAAAATTCATGTTGGTGTTGAAGTTGTCTCCATATGTAAAATTCTTCTACTGTGTAGATGGTTCTTTGTAGGAGCCAGCTCTTTAGTGCTGTCTTCAATTTCTTGGGGCTATCTTGATTTCTTCTGGCAAGGCATTAAAAAGTTTCTTCCCAGCATAGGTTGGTTTTTTCTCAAATACAGCTGTATTATATGGAGGTAGTCGAAAGTCTTGACCATGTCTTGTGTTATGTTTATGGAGATCGCCATTTCGAGGAAGGTCTCTTGATAAGCAGAACATTATTGCTTCAAGAATATACAAAGAAGTCACTGTCAGTTTTTTCAGTTCTTTAAAAGTGGCTCTGCAACTATCTCTAGGTCCTAGCTTTTCCATCAAAAGAATTGTTTTTTTTTCTGGATTTTGAGGACTTTCAATAGGTTCAACTGAGTTGTGCCTCCCCATGCTGCTATCCCATACCTGAGAGATGACTCTCAAATAGCGCATAGTACGCTATTTTGGTAGATTCAAGAGTGCTTGTTGCATAAGTCCTTCGCAGAGCATACAGTGATGTATTTAGCTTTAGGCATAAATTTTCAATGTGTCTTGTTCATGTTAATGTGTTGTTTAGTGTTACTCCTAAGTAAGTCATGTTTTCTGATTCTTGAATATCAGGGATTTCGGACACATAGTTTTTTTTTAGTTCCTAGAGTGAGTTGCCTAGTCTTAGAGCTATTTAAGACTAGATCATTGTATTTACAATATTGTTGGGCCATATTGAATGCGATGTAGGAGTTTAATTCCAGCTGTTCGACATCCTTGTGAACTGAGAGAAGAACAGTATCGTCAGCGTACATAATATATCTTGTGTAATTTCCCAGGAATATCGGGAGGTCATTGGTGAATAGAATATACAGCACTGGTCCCAGTACCACTGTACGTCTTATATTACGTCCATGAAGGCTTTACTAGGCACCTTCTTTGTAAAGAACTACTTCATAAAGATAGTTCTGAAAATGTTGCTTTGAAATGTTAAAAGAAACTTGCAATTTTAAAACATATACTTAAAACGTATACTTCACTATAGTTCTCTCTCATATTGCTCATGGGGCTTGGGGAACCCCTCGTGTCATGGGTAGTTTTTCAGATTGAACAGTGCAAGTGGTACCAGTTCTTCTGTGTTTAAACTCTGCAACTTGGTGTCTTTCACTTAAGTAGCTCTCAAACCATTTTAAAGCTGACTGTTGGACGCCAAGAGTTTAAAGTTTGGCTAGGATTAGGTTGTGGCCAAGACAGTTGAAGGCTTTACTCAAGTCTAAGAAAATACTAGTGATGGTGTTGCCCTCCTCCAGGTTATCCGTAATATATTCAACAAGGTCCATTGTTGCAGTTGATGTAAGTTAGATCTTTCTTTTCTGAAGCCGTGTTGATATTATTGGATAGGAGGTTGTTGTCTTGTAGGTGAGTGAGAAGTCTAGAGAGTGATCTTCTCTATTATTTTTGATACGGTTGGTAGTAATGAGATGGGGCGGTAGTTTGTGGCTTCATCTTTGTTTCCTTGTTTATGTTTAGGGTATATTTTTGCCTGTTTTAAATTTTTGGGAAATTTGCCCTGTGAAAAAGATAGGTTAGTGACGTGGAGGATTGGTTTCAGAAGTTCAGCTTCACAGAATTTTATGATTTTAGATGACATTTCGTCCAATCCCGAGGAGGTTTTATTTTTCAGTGAACGGATTGTTTGTTTAATCTCTGTTGCTGTTGTCATTATGGTATCTACATTATAGTGTGGACTTTATGATATGTTGTCATTTAATATTTGGTGTTGCTTTAGGGTGTTGTCGGCTATGTTAACAAAGAAGGTGTTAAGATGGTCTGCGATTTTCTTTGGATCAGTTTCTTTTACTCCATCAATTGTTAAATGAGTCAAGTCTGATGCTGATTGATTCTTAGCAGCTCTTTCTCTATTTATAAGTTCCCAGATAGCTTTTGTTTTATTGTTGGCTTGGTATATGTAGTCTGCATTAGCTTCCTTCCTAAGTTGCTTGAGCTTCAGATCATACGTCTTCTTCTTTCGGTTTGCTTCAGATTTATCTTCAATTCTTCCTGTGAGGTTAAACTTATCCTGGGCTTAGATAAATTCCTTTCGTAAGCTTAAGGTTTCTTCATTAAAAATTGTGTCCATTTTAGATTGGCTTTGCTTTTTGGTCTTGGATGGGCAGGTGAGGTCTAATGGCCTTGTAAAGGTGTTAAGAAAATTATTGTAAGCGTCATCAATGTTGTTTGTTTATGTAACATTCTCCCAGGTTTCTGTGGCCAAGATCAATTTTAGGTTGTTTAGATTCCTTGAGCATGTGTTCCTGTATGTTGAACATTTTGAGTTGTTGAGTATTTTAGGAAGATGAACTGTGCAGTATTGACCAGTATGATCTGAAAGGCCAGTGTTACAGACTTCTACATTTAGTTTGCTAGGTGGGAGGTAAGTGCATATAATGTCAATAGAGGAGTTAGAGGTAGCTACTACTCTTGTTGGCGGCAAGGCGAGTCTTTTAAGGTCATGTGAAGCCAACAGTTCATTTAGTGCACCTCGTTCTCTATTGTTGGTAAGGTTATCTATGTTGATGTCTCCAGTGACTATGGTGTAGGAGTTGTGTGTTTTGACTTCAGTAAGAGTGTCATCTAACACTTGTAGTGCGCTCTCAGTATTTGTGTTTGGTGGTCTGTAATAGCCTAATATATGTATGTCTATTTTATTGCTTACTTTTATTTTTGTTCCAGTCACCTCACATACCATTTCTACACTGTATTTTTCTAGGTTGAGAGGGGTAGTTTTGTTGACCAGCTTTTTGTGTTTGTAAATAGTGACTCCTCCCTTTATATGCTCTGTCCTGCCATACGCACACACTATATCATAATTGCTGAGTCTCACTTGTTTGATGGAGTGTTGTTTTAGTCCGTGCTCAGTTAGGACAACTATGTCAGCAGGTTTTGTAGTTGATGTTCAAGTCTTTCGATTTTATTGCTTACTCTGTCTATATTCTGATGGAAGATTGTAAGCTTCTTTGTTGTAGTGTTATTTAGCCAGTTTATATTTTGGTGTATGATTTTGATTTTGTGTTTTTTTAGTTTTGTACATGGTGCTGTTTTCTTTTCCTTTCGGTATTTATAAATGTCCTTGTTATGAAAGTAGCTTTGTTCCTGTCCCTTGTCCTTCGAGTGCAGTCTAAAAAAGAGATGTCTGGGTTAATTCGCAGGGTTGCATTTCTCTGTTTAGTATTCTTACCATTTCTACTGTTTCCAGTCTTCCAAAGTTTATCGGAATGTTCTTTAAGTTCCCGTAAGTGGTCTTGTTCTGGGGAGGATTGGTTATGTTCGTCAATTGTTATTATTTCATTGGAGTCTTCTGCTTGAGTTTTCTTCTCCTTTATAGGCAATTTCCTTTTCAAGTGGGCTGGAGGCTCTGCTTCACTTCCATCAGCGTATTTGTGTATTTCAGGTAGTACTACTATCTTGTTTGGCAATATCAGATGTAATGGAAGGGCAGTGTTGCAGTCTTTTAGATGGGACTTTACTGCCTCCATCAGGGTCAGGGTTGGTGAGGTGTTTTCATGAGTTCTCTGGTAAAGTTGGTCTGCTTCCCTCAGTGTCAAAGAGGGTGAGGGAGGGCTGAGAGGGTTCTGTACTAACAGAGTTTGGGAGTCTGCTTGTTGCGGTGTGGGTGTGTTTTCTGTGTGTGGGAGCTGAAAGTCCGCCAAGTCCTGGCTTGCGTGTGAGTTCATCGATCTTATCCAGTGGGCTTGCTCAGTGTGTCATTTCCAGTGGGGGTGAAGTAGGTGAAGGATTGAGTGTGTCTTGAGATGGCAACAATACAGTGTGGTAGGAAGTCATAGATGTCTTCTTTTTTCCTTGATGTTCGTATGACTGCTACATGTTCTGCCTGTTTGCCTTGAAACTCATGCACTCTTGACAAATCAAAGCCCAGGTCATTAAGTGCTTGTTTTTCATCCTGTTTAAATACAAGGACTTTATAAAGGTCTTTTTCCAATTGCAGCTCTTTCATATCTTCCAGTTACTTTAGGCTTGTCTCATTTTTCATAGGGTTGCAAGTAACCATCCCTTGTTCATAATAAGGTGCTAAGAGGGTAGTAACACTGTTTGTGCATCTATACGAGAAACTTAGGACTTATGTCACTTCAGCTACTCTTGAGATATCATAGTGAGTCATGTTATAGTTTGTTCTGTTTATGAAGGGTATTTGTTGTTTATCTCCCACCAGTAGGGTCTCTTTTACTCCGGCAATTGTACAAGCAAAGAGGATTTCACCAGCATGGAGCATTAAAGCTTCATCTATAACTAGCCTGTTGTGCCTTCCTCCTCTTTTTATGTGGTCTGTTAGATTTATTATGAAGGAGTGCACTGTTCTGCATGAGTCTTTGATATGCTTATTACTGAGTGCTTGAGCTTTTTGTCTTAGCCGGTTTCTAAAGTCATTTGCTCCTTCTCTTGTTGGGAAGAGAACCAAGTCATTGTTTGAGTGGTTATTTATAATACACGTTGTTTTGCCGCATCCAGGCACACCTTGGACAAGTTGGAGTTTTATATCAGTATTCTTGTCTATGTCGACATTTTTTATGCTGCCATAGAGCATTAGCTGGTTCATCACCTCAGTTTCTCCTGAGACCAGAATTATTCAGTTTGCTGGCCTTGTATTGGCGTTGACTGTGTATTTTGAGTTTCTGTAAGTTAGTTTAATAAATCGAGTGCCATCAAAGCCATAGCAGTACTATTTGATGGGTTTAGGCACAGCAGAGGTTGACCGGCACTGAGGTCAATTACATCGTAAGCTATTTTTGACACTGCAGTCTTGGTTTCTAGTGCTTGTATTGAGAGAGGGCCTTTATTTAAAGAGTTGGCCTTAGATAGATAAGCATTTTATTCACACACAAAAAACAATAATTACAATGTAAAGATCATATAAACGGCGGAAATAGTTCCCCTCATGGGCACATGCCTGTGGGAGGGGAACAGGCCACTACCAGCCAGACGTAAAATAAAATGAAAATGAAAATGTTACTATTATGTAAATAAATAAAAAATAAATATGTATATAAATAAACTGTTTCATAACAATTATTACTTAAATTACAAAGAGACACTTTAATAAACTAAATTTCGTAACATTAGAAGCCACAGCAAATAAAATAAATAAAAACTAATAATAATAATAATAATAAATGGTACTGTAATCCGCTAAAAAACTATCACAAAAACCTGACTAAATACCTGTACACATTTCACATTTACAGACACTTGCCCACGCCCATAATTACACAATATCGATATACAAAGCATTACACATTCATACACTACCGCATACACACCTACATGAAAGATCACACATGCCAAAGAAAGACGCACCCGACTCCTCCTCGCACACATGCTCGTTTAGAATACACAACTTAAATACACTATCTGACATAAACCATCATATACGCACACACCTAGCATAAATAATGGGCACAAGCACAGTGACTGTATATCACACACACCAACCAAAACACACAACACATGCACACACACATACATCCTCTCACGCACATACATCATACCACAAATGCACATTCAAACCACACACGCACATTCAAACCTCACACGCATACACTCATACATAACTTACCTTACACTCATAAAAAAAAAGAAAATAAATAAAAACAAGAAAAATTATAAAAAAAATAAATAAATAAACGCACGCACACATGCACCTACATACACACTAATTTTGAAATATTATTAAAACAAATGTTGTTTTTATTGGTGAATGAATTTTCAATACATCAACAAAAAGGTCAGCAATATTTTTACTTCTATGCCGTTTTGGTGTGATTTTAACTGATAATCACTTATTCATTTAAGATAGTGTAGCCACCTTAGCATTATTTTTTTAACTAACAGATTTTAAACATATCTTAAAATATATGTATGTTAAACTTGCCTCTGCATCAGGATTGGAGATAGATTCCAATAAGGATCTAGCTTGGTGAAAAAATTTGCAGCCGTGGGTGTAGAGACTTTGAGAATGTGTGTGTTGATAGGCCAACTTCATATCATGAAATTCTGAGTACTGTACAGGTGGAGGAGTCAGAAGACTACTGAAAGGACCGAAGCGATGTTCATAGCGCACTCGCTCGCAATCAAGCTCAGGATGGGGTAGAGGGAGTTTGCCGTCCTGACGAAAACCAAGCATGGCCTGTACAAAAATAAGCAATATATTTTCTATAACTTACAGGCATTAACAGATGGATGTTGTCTAGTTTGAATGCTAAATTGTAGCCAAGACCATTAAATAAGTAAATAAATGTTCATGAAGAAAATATTAATTATTACAAAATAATAATAGGGGTAATATGCTAAAAATGCAATAAAGAAAAGCGTAGAAAAGCTTTCATAATGAATTATAGCTAAGAATCATCTGCTTCACAGGTTTTAATGCACATTATTCTTAATCTGAAGTAAAAAAAGAAGCGCTAATGAGTTTTTAATTTTGTTCTTTTTTTTTTAAATCACATACTTTCTTCTCTATCTTAGATTATTAATGTAATAAATGTTCCTGATCATTCAAGAACACTTGATGAGGGAAGGGTTGGTTGCAAAATTGTATTCATTCCAGCAAATTGATTCCTGTTTCCAAAATCATTAAAAATAATAAAATATGATCTCTTGATCTTTTGTAGTATTTCATTGATGCACCTACATCTGAGGATAAATTAAGATCTCCAACGAGCTCCCATTGTAACAGAGAGAGCTAGCGTACATCTGACAACAGCGCTGTGTTCATTGCTGTCCCCACCACCCTTCTGCAACGCTCAGTCTTGGCTTAGCAGCTGTTACCTTATTTATATTTATTCTTAAGATGCCGATCATCAAGATATGAATGAACATGGATTTCGAATGAGAATGTAGACGAACAGGTGTAGTCATTGTTACTATCTAAGTTCAACTTAGCTCAGTACTATTTATTAATAGCCCAATAGCCAGGACAAAATATGATGGAAGGAAAAAATGCTTCTGTCCGGTGTGATTTTTGGTTTCTGATTAGATTTTTGTGATTTAAGAGGCTAATTGTTGACTGATGAGGAGGGAAGTCTATGGCTATAAAGAAAAGCACAAGTGGTGTTGGGAGTATGCAGAGGGCCGAACAAACATGCACGTGGCCAACTGTTTCGGACGAGACAGTGACAAAAGTTGAGAAACTAAAGCCCTCATGTCACTCAAACCACGACGGACGGATCTCATCGATGGATTCAGGTAGTAAATCATTGAACATCCTCCTTACAGCTCTGATTCGGCCCCCAGTGACTTCTATTTGTTCCCAACATGAAATAACACTTGACGGTAAAGAAATTCTCAAGCGAGCTGCTGGCAGCTGTCAAATCCTTCCTGCGCGATTCAGCGGAAGAGTGGTATGATGTGGTTATGAAAAAGCTTCTGAAGCGACACCAAAAGTGCATTGATCATCCCTAGGCCAAGATGATGACTTGGAACTTTCTTAGTCTTACATTCTAACTGAAACAAGTAAGTGGTCTCATTGGACATGCCCGCAGTTTACTCTCAATATCAAAGTATTTTACTTTAATAAGCTACACTGATAAAGCAATGAGACTTGGTTTATCAATATTAGAAAAAAATTTGTTGTAAGCGATTATAAACATTTTTATCTCTTGAGGTGGTTGGCCTATGAGTTTGAAGAAATTCTTAAATAGCTTGAGTTTGGTATCCTTAATTAGTAGAAAACAATGTCAAAAACGAGATCTTAAAAGGTGCATCCTATTCAAAATTGCGGTGTTTTTAAGACTGCCTTCAGTAGGTGTTGACTTTTATAACAAAATTAATTTACTGTACTGAAATTAAAAATTAGGTACTTACAGTTACAATAAGTATTAAAATGCTCTCCAAGTGACTATTGGCAATATCCCAATCTGTTATAGAATACAGCAATAAATTTTTGTATAATATCCAGAGATATTATGTATAACATCCGGAGTTTATTCAGTGATGCACGGAATAGGTTCTTGGGTATCAGCAGGCTTAGATAAGAAAATCCTTGTGTAAATAAACCCATAAAAAATCAAGAGGATTTAAATATGGTGATCTAGGTGCCCATTCTATTGCTCCCTTCCTTCGTATTCAATTATTAAGAAATTATCTATCCAGCAGCGTTCGTACTTATACAGCAAAATGGTGGTGCACCATCTTGTTGATACCAAATTGTATTAAACATTGGGCCAACAAAGTGTGTAAAGCCAGTATAATGATAGTACTCAACATTGAGTGTATATAACCCCATTCAAATTTCTAATGATTACGAAAGGTCCTTCAATACGATTGCCAACTATCCCAGTTCCCACATTTTCTGTGTACGGCTTTCCCTCATCCAGTGAGGATTGTCTTCGCTCCAATACCAACAGTTATGCTTACTTAGATATCCGTGAAGTATAAATGTAAGGAATGTATGTAAATACAATATTATATAAGAAACTTGGTGTATGTAACACCTGTTCATCATCATTTCAGAGAATTCAACTCTTATCTCGAAATCGTCTTCCAAAAGGTCCTGAATCAATTTTATTCTACATGGGTGGTTTTGTTTTAAAACGTTTAACACTGAAAAATTGCTTACATCATGATCAGTTGCTACAGTTCTTGTTGATGTATATGGCTCTTTGATTAAACTTTGTAATATTGCTATGGATTTATATTTGTTTGTAGCAGATTTAGGCCTACCACCACTTCTTCCATGGTCTTTAACACTACCAGTTTCTTCTACAAGTTGGACTGTCCTGCATAAGGTAGACTTTGATGAGTTGGTCTCTGGAAAACTGTCATTGAATAAATGCATAACTTGATCAAATGTTTGTTAACGGTTACCATACCCCCTCATCATTAGCAGGATTATCCTTTCAGTTTCAGTCATAGAAATCCCAATCACAAACTACCTAGTTAGTGTTGATAAAATGTGCATTAACAACCAATTTAATGTACTGCATGAATCTTCTCTTGCACTTAACAATGGTTCACTCTGTAACATCTAAATAGGAAATAATGTTTCATATGAACATAATTTATTTCAGATTGGATGATATTAAGAATTCAATTTAAAGTTAGAATGGCAGCAGAAATGTTATCAACAACTTTCACTTAATAACAGGGATGAAAAGGCTAATGAGGTTTCAAGAATGATACACTGTTGTGTCCGATTTCCAATTATTGTTGTGTTCTTTGATGTTAAATTTACTGATTTCCATTAATGAATTTAACATTATTATGAATGTTAATACGTTTAGCAATCTACATGTCCTATCCTCAAAGCAACAGGGTGCACCTTTTGAGGTTTAGTTTGTGGCATTGTTTTCTACTAATCAAGTCCTACAATAGGATTCCAAATTCAATCCATGCTGCTGCTCAGAATTTTTTTGGACTCATTGTGGGCTGTCCCAATCAACAGATAATAATTTGATAATCGTTTACAGAAGTAGATTTTTTCTAATATTTAATGAAACAAGTCTTTTTTATGTTCGGGAGATGACTGTGTCAATAGATTTCTATAAATTGCAAAGAGATATACGAACTTTGTAATAACCACCACACATGTTCTGTAGAGCCTGGTGAAATATGATTTCTCGTGCGTACGGACGTACTTTCTTCTTCTTGGGCTTGTTACGCCGTTGAGTCCTGTTGACATTAGCTGTCTGTTCCTGTTCCATAAGAAAACTGTCTGCTCGTGTGAGTGAAGATATTAACCAGCCGTACAAGAATTCATGCAGGTACCTACAACAAATTTTCATTTTATAATCTTCTCTGTTTTGTTCACAGGATTTAAAAAATCATATTAAGTATAAATGGAAACAAACTAAAAGTTCTATTTATCAGGTTAAAGCTGCGCTTGGTGGTTCAAATTAAAACTATCTCATGTCACAATCTTTCAATCTATATTAAACAAATTAAAATATCATTTTCAACTAATAATAATGACATTTTTATGTAACAGTGAAGCCATGTAATCGATTATTGTGATTTCCATAATCTCATTTAAAGAAAGGGGAAAGTAGTATGTTAAGTCACTGTAATGAACTAAATTACACAAACATTGATTTTTAATATTTATTCAAATTATAATGAAGCTAATAAAGATTTACAATCCTCTATTATTAAAAACCAATTAGACACTACATGTAATACTGATATGTTTACTAAATTCAATTTAAAAATCACCAACAAGAAATATAAGTACAACAATAGTTTTATGTAAAAGTCGAGCTGGAACGGTAACTTAGCATCATCTAAAATTATACCGTTTTCATGTGGTAAACTCTATCGGGGGCTAAAAGATTGTTGGCAATACTTTAAGTCCTTAGTTTTGTTGATATCGACAATGGTGACTACAGGCATGGACACTAGTACTAGGCCTAGTTTAGAGTGTCCCTATTGGTTGGTGGCCAAGATTCAGATGATGAACAGGGGAGAGAACTATAGGGGTACGAATATGTTCAACCACCCAAAATTTCCCCAGAGCATTATTTTTCAAGGGTAAATTTCCTCCGTCCACACATTTTTTTTCATATTATTATATTTTTTAGTTTAGATTCTCTCTTGCTCACACTCTCTCTCCCTTCCCTCACCTGAAGAAAGTGCCCGTGGCGCAGAAAACTTGAGCTAATGTGATCCAACTAACGAAAAAGAAGTTAAAAATGCAATAGCTAAGCTAAAAAACAAAGTCTCTTGCAGTATCATCAACAAGTCTCTCCAAACAGGAATTTCCCCTCTGCTCTTAAGGAAGCTAGTGTGCCCAAAGTTAAAGAAGGGAGACAAAACCAAAATCGGAAATACTGCCCCATTAAAATTATTCATACTTTTTCAAAAATTCTGGAAAACGATTGTACTAAAAAGAATTCTGGTCCATCCAATGGAGTTTAACCTTCTAACCAACAGCCAACACGGAATCATCAAAGGAAAGTCTACAGGCACAGCCATAAAAGAGTCTTGACGACAGAAAGTTAACAACTACTGGACTACTCCAAGGCATTTGACTGCATAGGACACAAGATAATTGTAGAAAAACTTGAAGGGCTGTGAATAACAGGCACTCCTAAAGTCTGGTTTGAGAGCTATCTCACAGGACTAAGCCAACTAATGGAGCAGAACCACACAACTATAGGAGTGACACAAACCGCAAACAATGACTAGGGGAGTCCTTCAGGGATCTGTGCTCGGCCCTATCTTGTTTATACTCTTGATCAATGACTTCCCTGACTACGTAAAAGACTTTATCTCGGTAGTTATGTTTGCAGATGACACCACCCTCATTCCGAATTGAAACAGCTGACGACCTGAGCATAAAATGCTATATAGCTTTAAATATGACCTACAACTACTGCTCATTTAGCCACAAATCAGTCCAAGACAGAGCAGATTAACTTGGAGGAAGGTGGGAACAAATTCCTGTGCTGCCAGACATAAGTAATGAAGAGGAAACCAAGCTTCTGGGACTAACCTTGGACACTAAGCTTACTTGGAATCCATATATTGACAGCCTCTGCAAGAAGCTAAACACTGCTGCCTTTCTAATAAAAAGCGTAAGCAGTCAGGAAACAGCAAAAATCACATACTATGCACTTGTGGAAACCCACTTGAGGTACGGAGTCATTGTATGGGGCAGCACTTAAGCAGCAAACCTGAAGCTAGTGCTAAAGATACAAACATGGGCAGTAAGATCTCTAGCAAATTTGGGTTCTAGGGAGAGTTGTAGACCAGCATTAAAACAACTAAAAACAAAGCCTGTCACAGCGATATAGATCCAAGAGCTCATTCTACATGCGGATAAGCTTGGACTACTCAAGGTAACCCAACCACATAGCTACAATACCCGTGACGCGTCTCTGATCCCACCAGTCAGATATCGAACTGCTATTTATGACAAGAAACCCTCCACAATGGGAGCATGACTCTACAACCAGCTCCCTTCAAACAACTAACTGAAATGGCAATGAAGAGGAAACTTGATTCGTGGTTGTCGGACCATGCTATCTACAAAGTCTAAGAATTCACCATAGAGATCAGCCAGACTTTACTCTGAGACTCAATCAACCATAAATGACAATCATATATTATTACTAGGGTTGTGTGAGTAGCTCGAAATTCGAGTTTAAAAAAACTGAAACTCAACTCGAGATTTATAAAAAACTCGGAAAAATCGAGTCGAGTTTTGCCATTTCTTTGAGCATAAAACGCTATAACCAAGACAAAAGTCCCATTTGTGTAATAGAGTATAAAGATAATAATTTTATGTAGGCAACTGTATTTAAAATATGATCATAATATCGTATTCATAACCTGATATATTCAAATTCGTGATTCACGCACACAAGTCTTGATCGTATGGCCATGGCGATTACTGCGAAAAGTATACTCGTTATTTATAAAGAAGGCACGACCAAATAACCTGTTCCTCCAACCAAAATAGCCCTCACTAGTTATTCATACAAAACGTGATAACTGATCACAAAGAATCAGTTATTGAACAGTTTCAAAACTTCATTACATAACAACTTTTACCAACATTTGAAATTAACAGTTGCAATTTATTTCAGGTCCATACTTTAAAAGTTCATGACTAAAACTATTCTAAGAATGACAATTTCGAACAGATTTAATCAAATCGTGTTCAATCTGTATCATAAACTACGCATGGAGCGTAAACTATTGAAATTGAAAAGCTATAATAATTTGACATAGAATGCCCGGAACAGTTTCATTATAGCACCGTAACTAATAAAATAACGATTAATGTAGCTACTACCAGTACATCGCTGACTCGACGAGTCCCAATATAAAATCTACTGCTAGTCTTGGATTTGATTTGTATCCATTTTGTTTTGAGTTTTTGTTGACGTTTACATTAGAGACTGGAATTACAGTTACTTTTTCGATAACCTGTTACGTAATTCTGTTATGTTCTAATAATGTGTTATAATGATCTGTTATTTTTGTAACCTGTTACTCTTGACCTGTTGATGTTCCAGCAGCGTTGGGAATTCGAGGGTAATTACTCTTTTCGAGGATAATTTCACTGGTTGAGGATATTTTCGAGGGTATTACTTTTTTGGGAGTAAAAATGGGTGATTCATCAAGATTTAGAAGTTTTTCCAATATACAATACGTCATTACTATTTAGGCTTTGATTTTTTTGAAAAAGTGTACTATGGATTTATTACTGCTAACTATGATTAGTGTATATATAATTTATACATTCTAATCAGTAATACTAACTATTGAAGCTTATGTAGTTATTAATATTTGTCTTTCAATCCAATTGCCTGGTTCCATTTCATTTGACCATTAGACGCCATTCATGTCGGGAACTTCAATCTATCACTGACTGCCATTAAGTCTGACCAAAATATTCCACAAATTCTTAAATATAGATTTCTATCAATTTGTTAAATTTTTATGTGAATATTGTTACCGAGAATAAAATAAGATTTGACTCTTCAGACCAAGGTTTTAAGTGCATCGATATATTAAATCCAAAGACTGCCAGAAAATATAACATCAAAAGCCTAATTCTCATTATTCACAGGTTCCCACCAATATTGAAAAATATCTTGGTTCCTCAACAATTACACTAAGAGTGGAAAAACACGCTCTTTTGGGTTTAGAACTGTGGCCTGTAAGATATAGACATCAGCATTATTGAAATACCCTCTGAATACTGGAAAAACTGTCTCTTCTTAAGATAGCTACTGACACTCATTTAGTACCCTATAATGTATCACATGTAGGTTATAAAACATCCCTAAATTGTCTATATAACTTGTCTCTCTGCAGATTGTTTCAGATAATTTATTCTTAATGAAGGCACATGCCTTTTTTTAATACAGAATTTATTTATGAAACCTAATATTCTAAGTAGTATAACTACCATTCTGCATCGGTTACAACAAAGTCCTTAATATATATATATATTAAGAGCAAATTACCCTCAGACAAAACTAAGAGTAGTAAATACCTTGAATATACCGTTTCAACACAGAATAGATATATATAGATATATATATATATATATATATATATATATATAGATATATATATATATATATATATATATTCTGTGTATATATATATATATATATATATATATATATATATATATTCTGTGTTGAAACGGTATATTCAAGGTATTTACTACTCTTAGTTTTGTCTGAGGGTAATTTGCTCTTAAAAAGGTTAATTTTAATAGGAGCTGAGGGTAATTTGCTCATAGTGATCGAACAACACTGCGTTCCACACAGTTATTCTGTTTCTGTTATGGCCTGACGTTACTTAACAGCTCGAAGCCTCGTTACGGCTGGTCTAAATAACGTTCCAAGTTATCAAAGCTTATGAAGTTGAAGCAGAGATCAAGTAAGTTTATTTATTATGTTTGGTATGTGGTAGAGGTTATGCCTTATGTTAACGTTACGATGTCAATAATGAGTTACGGTCGTTGCGGCTTTGCTTGCTCATTGCAGAGTTACCGCTCAAAGATCGTTCTTTTATCGATAATGTAACTGTAAACTGCCTTATGTTACGTTACAATAATGAGTTACGATCGTTGCGGCTTTACTTGCCCATTACAGAGTTACCGCTCAAAGGTTGTTCTGTTATCGATAATTTATTAACTGTAAACTGCAAGGGTCTTAAGTTTCATTCGTTGTTCAGTTACTTCTCAGAACTGTAGTTCTGCTTACTTAAGTGTAGCGCGCTATACTTACTCTCCATTACCACCATGTATTACAGTTATGTAAAGTTGATTATAACCTTATCATGCATTAAAACACTGGGAGTTACAAAAATAACAGGGCATTTCGTGTAACCTGTTAAATCTAAATACATCCTTAAATAACATGTATTTTAACGTTTCGTTAAATAACGCCCATCTCTGATGACTTAACTTGGCACATGGAAGACGGAAGTACAAATAGTACGACGAAAACCAAAACAAGGTTAACCTTATTCAGTTGGCACGGCAGTTGTTATCGCTAGTTAGTATTGTACTGACATTAATTATTTTGTTTCTGTTAGTGGAAACAAAACATTGTAGTCAATGGTGAAATTGAGGTTAGCTGAAAAGAAGATATTATTGTGTTTTGAAAATTAAAGGTACTTGACTCGAAAAAAAAAACTAGAACTCGAAATTACGTCTAAAACTCGACTCGAATCCTAAAATTGCTACTCGCACATCCATAATTATTACCATGTATCATATGTATATTCTGACGAATAACTGTTCTAGATGTTCATGTTAATAAAGAGAATCTGATCCTATTTTATTTGTTTACTACTACTCTGGTGTTAGTGGACTTGTTTTCTAAGGTAAGTTTGCTGATGTCCTAATTCTCCTATAATACTATTATATTCTTTTAAAATTATAAGCTGCAACTTCATCAATTAACAATAAAATGCCAAAGTAAATTTTCTTTGATAAGACGAGTCATTTCCGTTTCATTATGATTTAGTTTTAACACTACTTTTTGTAACTTACCAGAATATGTAGTGATACTCATGAGTACTGTATAACTCAAGTTCAAAACCTGATAGGAGGTACATGATCATTATGCGCAGACTGTGATATAGTACCCAAGTGGCAAAACATGCCAGGTGTGAGCGTGGAGGGTCACATTTCTGGCCCAACGAGTTGAGGAATCCATCCACCCTTTCAGCCTGCGGCAGAAAACTTGGTTTGGAGAGAGCAATTTAACTGAATTAAATCACTGGATTATAGCTAAAATAATTTGTTCTTTCTTGATTTTTTCATCTAATTCATTGTTAGCTGTGATCTTTGTTATATGACAATTTTCCATTTTAAACATACTAAATATGTATCAAGCAAGTAATTTAAATAACCCAAAATCATTGATTTCAATCTTTAGATGGTGAATGTATATTGAAAGTTGTTTTAACACATTTGCTGCTATGATTTTGTACTAACTTCACTTAGGAGCTGATGGAAGTGATCATAGAAGGAAAAGCTTGGTACGGATCCGTGCCGGCCGCTTTCTGCGAACTGTCACTATTTTAGGTTATGTCAGGACAACTAAGGAGCGCACAACAATTCATCAACCTACTACAAAAGCTGAGCTCACACTAAAATAAACAACAGCATATGGTCTGGCGGTTCCGCGCCATGCGCATGCGCGCCGAGATCGTTGTGGCACGGTTCCGTGCTGTCCGCATTCGACGTGTTAATATAGTTTAGTAACCAATGACCTTAAAAATTAAATGAAAGCACTTGAATCATTGCTATGTGACAAAATGTATATTGAAAATTAGTTGTTTGTACATAGATATCAGTATGTTACAAGCATTTTAAAACCACTAAAACTATGAAATGTGAACTTGCATTTAAATCATAGGTGCATTTAAATTGGCACCTATGATGGCTTGGCTGTGAACTTCAATCATAATACAAACAATAAATTAATGCAATTAATTAACATTAGGAATAATGTCTGTACAGAAGTTGGGAAGGTTCAGTCAGTATGGAACCATATTATTTTAATTAATGCTCCAGTACAGAAACACCTCGTAGTTCACCAGTTGTTTTTGAAAATGTTCTCAGTTAATAATAATTCACTGCAGTTGGAAGGATTGGGCAGCATACTGAAGTCAATTCAACAGCTTCAATACTTTTGCTATCCTGGATCTCACTGTATTGCTACACGCAGATGGCAGCACTAGCTGGGTGATCAAGGATTGTGGCTAATTGGCTTGGCCAACGGCCAGGAGGCCTGACTTAGGAGTGTGAAAACAACTGCCACCAAGAAAAGGCGTGTAGTGCCGGGTCTCCCTACCCCATTATTATTTAATTAGTCTAATTAGCAATTTTGTTATTGTTAACCACTCATTGTTATTGTAATCCATGAAATATTCCAAATTTACAACTGTTCATATTACACTTTAACCTTGAATGAATGAATGTTTTTATTTCCAATTTGATACATGAAAATAATATAAATATAATACATATAAGGAAATAATTAAAACAGTTATAAAGAAATATTATGCTAGGAAATAAGCCTACTATCCGTAACAAAACTTTGGAGACTCGAGTTTGGATGACTATAACAACGAAACTAATAAAGCTATGGTGATGGGACTTGTACCAACATTTTCACAATTTCATTGTGCGTTTATTGATGTAAACCAAAAATTTTTCATGCAACATTTGCATATTTTTAATGCCTGCCGAACAAAAAAAATACACGATTTTACACGCCTTTCAACCAAATCTCGACTTTAAAAAATCGCTGAATAAAAACCTGTGCATGAATCGTTTTGAAACTTTAATACGTGATTGGTTATAGTATTGATAACGTAATACTAAAATATAAAAATTGTTCGTTCATTAGAAAAAAAGTTGTTGTAGATTTTGTACAACAACTTTTTCTCAGCAATGACTGATCGGAATAAGTTCAACTTTACACTGTTATGCAAAGCTAATTTTACATATTCAACTACAAATTGTGATAATCGTTTATAGTCCATCATGTATTTTGTAGCGATTTTTATTTGATAGCGTAGCGATGTGCACTCAGCCGTGAGTAACAAGCTCGGCGGGATTGCGACGTTGCCGAGTCGCTGCCAGTCCTGCCGTCATCCTGGCTCGTACAAGAGAAGCTCTCAAGCTTGCGTTAATTTTCCAAATCGCCAGTGGAGAAACAATACCGCCTATCAGAAAAATCGAAAATTTTACAGGAGAGACGAAAAACTGTTTAGTTTTTACAGAAGATAACCATACACATACAAATAAATGCTCTGTGTTTTAACAGTAATATTTTTGATATTTTTAATCACCTATGATATATATTTGAGCGGTAATGAGAGATGAGAAAATTAAATATTTATATCTAAATTTATTCGAAGGACCAGGGAATTTTTATATTAAAAAACGCCCAAAAAGTTAATGTCTATAGAGAGAGCTTGTGGATAATTTGTTGTTACAAAATGGGACAAAATGTCGAGCAATATGCTTACAAAAATAACTAAAGTTACACACATGAAATGATGAAAAACAGTACCTTGTCCAATATTCCAATTAGGTGAGGGAAGGTCCGGAGACAACCGTTGGTGAGGTGGTAGCGAGGTCCATCAATGTCCTGGAGGGAAACGCAACGAACGACAGTTCTCACTTCATTTTATCTTGAGTCTTCTTACACGAATCGCGGTAGAACGCTTCTCGCAAAGTTCATCTGCCACGGAAGCACGCACAAAGAAGATCTTGAAGCACAAACTATGGCGGGAGTTCACACAAGAAATTAAATGTACAAAATATCACACACAAAAATATTAAAAGACGTTTAAGAGTGGTTAACAGAGATTTAGAGAAAACAATATAGAAAAGCACGAGGCAGAGGGCCTCCAAAAGTGTATATTAGAGAAGTGTGCTGTGAGAGGGACGTTACAAGACAGAGTTTCTAGACAGAGTTTCTAGACAGAGTGGCGTGGCAAAACCCCGCGTGGTGCAAAACGATTTTAGAACAGTGCATTCTAACCAATCAGATTTCAAGACGACTGACTACGTCATATCGCCTGATTTATGTCGCTTTTAGAAAGCGTTATCCCCCTCTCTCTCTCTCTGTTGAGATATTTCAAATTAAAAAATAATACAACTTAAAATGCGCTCTTGGCTTAAAAACTATTTCTTAATGCTAAAGTGTTAACACATTAAATGCTATTATAAAACCTTAAAATATAAGTTATAAGTACTGAACATTCCGGCCCCCTTGAAGCATTGTAGGCTTCAACAACAAAGTCACACAATAGAAAATCACACCACACAGTTTTTAGAGATTGGGGCACGGAACTAGAAAAGAGATTTTAGTCAGTGGGCAGAGGAAACACCTTTACCACTGGTCTAGTAAGGTGTCCATTTGGAGTGCGTAAGTCCACCACGCGCACAACACCATCAGTCCCTGGGTGTACGGCGGTAACACGAGCCAGAGGCCACGAGAGGGGCGGAGAGTTCTGGTGCACTAGCACGAGATCACCAACTTTGATATTCTCACGTGGTTGGGTCCACTTATAACGTTGCTGGAGCGTATGCAAGTATTCCAGCTGCCATCGTTTCCAGATGCGTTGGTGTAGAGCTTGGACCAACTGCCAATGTCGTAGGCGGTTGTCAGGTGCGTCGAGGAGGTCGGGTTCTGGGACCGACGCTAGGGGGGCACCAATCAAGAAGTGTCCCGGAGTGAGGGCAGAGAAGTCAGCAGGATCGCTGGAGAGTGGAGTGAGTGGCCGCGAGTTTAGCATGGCCTCTATCTGAGTGACGAGTGTCATAAATTCTGGCAGTGTCAGGATGTGGTCTCCCATGACACGACGTAAGTGGTGTTTGGTGCTTTTCACAGCGTTCTCCCATAATCCACCTTGGTGGGGAGCAGCAGGAGGGTTGAACTTGAAGTCGATACCTCGAGGAGTAGTGAAGTGAAGCAACCTTTTCTGCGAATCGGTTGAGAACAATGTTTCCTTTAAGATATTTTGAAGGGCGTTATCAGCACCGACATAGTTCGTACCACAATCGGAAAACAATTGAACACACAGACCTCGTCGAGATACAAAGCGCGTGAGTGCTGCAATAAAGGCGTCGGTGGTCAAGTCTGTCACCACTTCAAGATGCACAGCCTTTGTGACCATACACACAAATCACAAATATACACCTTTATGTGTCGAATGCCACGGAGATTTAACACCTTTGCGTTGAATGGTCCACAGAAGTCTGTTCCAGTGGACAAGAATGGTCGAGCGGGAGTCACTCGTGACGGAGGGAGGTCGCCCATTAGTGGGGCTTGATTTCGTGGCTTGTTTCTAAAACATGTTAGACATTGGAAAATGCGTGAGCGTATAACGCTCCTCGCGCAGAGAATCCACACGAATTGGGATAACAGAGACTGTGTTAGCTGTGGTCCAGCATGGAGATTTGAGCGGTGGTGATGATCCACAATGAGGTTTACAACATGATGTTTCTTGGGTAGAAGAACTGGATGACGGACGTCGTGTGCCAGGGAAGAACGGCTGAGACGCCCACCAACACGTAGAATGCCTTGCGTGTCCAGAAACGGTTTCAGGCGCTGAAGTCTTGTTGAGCAGGGACGCCCAGAGCGTAGTGCCGAGATGTCGTCTGCAAATGCAGATTGCTGGACGACGCCGAAGATCTTGAGTTTAGCTGTGGAGATCTCGGATGGGGAGAGATGTTCCTTGAGACGATTAGCGCTACGGCAGTTGTGTACGAAGCGCAGAACTAGAGCAAAAATTCGCTCAAGTTTGTCCCACGACGAGAAATTCGTCAGAAGGTCCCAGTCCTTCTGCGGAACGGTAGTTAGGACGACTAGTGGAGTCTTCTTCAGCTCATCGGACGATGAGAGGTTCACAGGTATGAACTGCTTAGAGGGCCAGTCCTGTTGAGGGAGGCTGAGCCACGATGGTCCCGTCCACCAGAGAGTGTGGTTCCTTAGCTGGGAGGCAGAAATGCCCCGTGATGCGCAGTCTGCTGGGTTGTCAGTTCCTGCTATATGTCGCCATGAGTCGGGTGATACGAGTTCTTGGATCTGGGAAACTCGGTTTGAAACATACGTATTAAGCCTATAAGGCGGAGTTCGTAGCCATGTGAGTACTACTGTTGAGTCACACCATAAAAAGGTGGTTTGAGGGGTGATTGTCTCCTTAAATATTGACTGACAATGAGTTGTTATCTTAGCGAGCAGATGCGCTCCGCAAAGCTCGAGACGCGGAAGTGTCACTCGTTTTAGAGGAGCGACACGAGTTTTCGCCATTATGGGACGAATGATGACGTCACCTGTCGACAGCTGGCAGCGGAAATACAACACCGCACTATATCCACTTTCTGACGCATCAGAGAATCCATGGAGTTCTACGAAGCAAGAGAGTGAGAGTGGAAACGCTCGAGGAATTGAGACATGCACTATGTGCTGCGCGTCAGTGATGAATGAGTGCCATTTTTCGGCAAGTTCGGATGGCAAGGGTTCATCCCAAGACAGACCTGTAGTCCAGAGAAGTTGCATAAAGCATTTTGCTTGCATTATGCAAGGAGAGAGAAATCCACAGGGATCATATATCTTGGCTATTAAGCTCAAGACAGAGCGTTTGGTAGGGCGCTCGTCAGGCGGTATGTTAAGAGAGTATGTGAAACAATCAGTGGTAGGCGACCAATGTAAACCAAGGATAGAGAACAGCGGAGATAGAGATTCTTGCAGAAACACTGGAGACTCGCGATGTCCTTCCGGCAGAGCTTGGAGTAGGCGAGTAGAGTTAGAGACCCACTTCCGGAGTTCGAAACCTCCTTGACGCAGTAGACGGATGAGCTGCTCCTGCAGTTCTAAGGCCGCTTCCTCTGTGTCCGCACCGGAGATGATGTCGTCCACGTAGGTCTGAGTCCTCAGCACGCATGCAGCGGAGGGGAAGTTCCCACCGTCGTCGTCTGCAAGCTGGTGCAGAGTCTTGATCGCCAAGTAGGGAGAGGTATTCATGCCGTAAGTAACAGTGTTCAACTGATAAGTTGAGAGAGGATCCTTGGGATGGTCACGCCATAAGATAAGTTGAAATTTCCGGTCATCTGGATGTACTCGGATTTGCCGATACATCTGACGGATGTCACAGCAAAAAACAATATTGTGACGCCTGAAGTGAAGTAGTATGTCACAAATATTTGTTTGGAGTTTGCGTCCGGTCAATAAGACATCGTTGAGAGAAACACCAGTACTGGTCTTGCAACTCGCATCAAAGACAGTACGGAGTTTTGTGGTGGAACTATTTTCCTTTAGCACCCCATGGTGGGGGAGGAAATAGTGTGGCTTAGTTAAATCAGGATTTTGAACTTTGGCCATGTGGTCGAGAGATTGATATTCACTGATAAAATCATGATAGAGTTGAGAAAAGTGAGGTTGAGCGTTTAATTTCCGCTCGAGAGAATGAAATCGACGCTCAGCAATAGGCTGAGACGATCCTAGGGCAGAATGATTTTCCTTAAATGGAAGTCGAACGGTGTAGCGTCCGGTTTCATCTCGAGAGTGAGAAGTGGCGAAGTGAGCATCACATTGTTCTTCTTCTTTGGTCTTCTTCGAATATACAGGAATTTCCTCTTGAAGCCAGAACCGCTGAAGTGATGAATGTAGATCTGCGTCGCTTGCTGAGTGTAGAGAGACATTGAGGCTCGTAGAGGTGAGAGTGGATGCGAAAGGTGCGCTGGGAGCAGTACCCAATACGACAAACCCGAAGTGCGTGCCAATTACATGTGGCATATGCTGCCCCAGTGAGAATTGCTCATTAGTGAGTATTTTTGGAAATATACTTCCACCTAAGATAACGTCAATTCGTCCAGGTAAATGGAATGTGGGATCAGCGAGAATGTATCTCTGAGTCTTATTGTAGACTTCTGGGGCTAGAGGTACTCTGGGTAAATCCACGGTCAATTTATCTAATATTAACATTGGCTGGTCAGGAGCAATGATGAGACCAGATAGAGTGCTGATTGTGAGATGAGTTTGACCTTTTGGTTTTGCCGTGCTTTGGCTGAGGCCAGAGATGTGAGCTTGAGACTTAGTACGGCGCACTCCCAAGAGTTGAGCAGCGCGTTCGGAAATTAAATCCGTCATACTCCCTGAATCAAGTAAAGCCCTGAATACATGGGATCTACCTTCAGGAGTTTTTAGTTGTACCAGTAAGGTGCCCAACAGCACGGTGTAACAATCTGGCATAGAGGGGGGTGAATCTTGAGAAACGAGAGTCACCTGAGAATCGTTATGGTTCTCACTAGAGCGATGACGTGTACTGGAGACGTCATGAGCTGTGTTACTACGGACGGGCTGATTAGCAGCATTGCCCGAGGCAGCTTGAAAGTGTAACAATGAATGGTGTTTTTTGTAACACGTGAGACACGTGGCCTTAGATTGGCATTCCTTGAGTTCATGAGCGCCTAAGCATGAGATGCAGCGCTTATGTCTCTTGACGAGCTGATGTCGTTCTTGAGGAGTTTTGTCACGGAAAACCGTACATGAATAGACTTTATGTCCACTCTGATTACAAATGAAACATGGAGGAGGCATAGTCTTGGTTTGAGCGGAGTTAGAGTGAGTTGTGACCATTGAAACATCACTAGAGCGAAAGTTCACCCTTTTTGGCGCAGTCACCTTGTTGCGGGCGTGAGGAGGAACATAGGTAGAAGCCTTTACCTGAGGAACGTTATGAATATTGGCATCTTCAGTTTGGCTACATTCAGTGTTCAAAAATGTTATTATTTCTTTGACTTCCGGTAACGAGTGAGCAGACGCGTCATTCGAAGAGGTTGACCGGGAAGCTTCCAGCTTTTTTCGTAAGTCGGAATCCATACGTCGGAGGATGAGAGCAGAGAGGAGTGGATTGTTTTCACCTACGTCACAATGTAAAGCTTTCAATGCCTGAGAGTGTTCTGTATATTGATTGACAAATAGTCTGAGACCCTTGATTGAGGACGAACTAATTTGAGGCAGGTCCAGTAACTGGTTCAAATGGAGAGTTTGTAACCTCCGGGAATTATGGTAGCGATCCCGTAAGAGGTCGTATGCTATTAAGTAATTAGCAGAGGTTAGATTGAGTCCTTTAATTAGGTTTAAAGGTTCGCCGCTCAAAACGCTCAATAAGTACTGAAACTTCATTACTGCACTAAGACTGGCATTACGGTGAATGGTTGTATCAAATAAATTGATAAAGGAAGTCCAAGTCAGAAGATCGCCCGAGAATTTTTGTAATTCTAATTTTGGCAGACGGACCTGAGAGACACTAGAGACCTGAGGAGTCGTACTGACGTCACTCAAAGCCGATGGTGTTTTGGGTTCTTCGACTGGAAGTAGCGTTTCGATTATACCAAGAATATGAGCGTAGACCTCGTTTTCGAGTCCTGATCTTCCGCTAAGACTTCGTCTTCAATGGCCTCATCATCTGTTAGATTTAAGGCTCGTTGCAGGTTAGCCTCAAAATCAGCTTTCTTTTTCTTGACTTCATTAGAGACGGTTGATAAGCTCTTCAGTTGAGCAGGTGTAAGAAGCTCCTTTTGCGTAGCGAATTCTTCAACTTGAGTTTTTATTTTAGCGAAGCGCGTTTTAGTTAACGCTGTGAGACGAGTATAGAGAGCCGCTTTGAAATCAGAAACTTTAGGAGCCATTTTGAATTTTTCAGATACAGTAAGTAGTAAAACAAAATTAAATGTAGATATGAAATACAAGACACTATTGTGAGCAGAGCACTAAGTCGCTAAATACATTTTTCCATGTTTTATTTATATCTATTTTGACTTATTTACTACAGTATTAAAATATCGGCAGACATCACAAATTATTTTGCAATAAGAACAATAAACAAACAAATAAATAAGAGATTCAAAGTGTGAGGTAAGCTTAATCTGCAATGTTATAACAATTGCAGTCTTGATTGGTTCCACTGAGAACTTTGCTTTGATAGCTAGATTTGTTAGTAGCAATGTGTGTGAACACTAGAGAGCAAGGAAAAAGGATAAATTTTATTTTCAATGAGAAATCAGAGAACTACTTATTTTTAGTTAATTAGCTTCCGATAAGCTTATGGTAATAACACATTAGAGAGAGACATGATAAATAGCTAATTCTTGCTTATTTCAGAGAGAGTGTACAAAACTATAAGTGTACATAACTAGTTTTGTATAGTTAGTTAATTAATTATTAGTTCAGCACAAATACAATAAATATGAATTAGGTAATTAGCTAAACAAAATTTGATTTACCCTAGCAGAGAAATGTGTGTTTAATAAAGCTTAACTGCTTTACCAAAAGAGACTTAAACTAGACTAATTGACTATACACAATAAAAGACAATAGTTGACCTCACAAAAACGGATTGAAAAAGCAATATATTGTACAATAAAAAGCCGTATAAAACACCTTTTGTATTTAATTAGCCTTCAAATGCTAATTAGAAGAATAGAATAAAAGATAATAATTTAATTTAAGATTAAATATATATAAGCTTATTTACATAAATGAATTAACTAGCCATTGCTAAAATCCTTATAATGAGAAGCATTGACTAATGCCTGTGACTACCACAAGATATGTGAGTAGCGTACTGTCAATAAAGTAAACAAACAAAGAGTTGACAACTATCAGCGCATGCGCTATAGAGCGGATGTGCTGCAGACAGCCTGAGAGAGAGTGAGGGGTTGGAAAAATCAATACTGCGTACCTCGAATCGGCACGCTTCGGAGAAGTTCGTGATTCTCCGTAAGCAGTGCGCCTGTTATTGGGCTAGGGGCGTGGCCTTCGCAAACTGCAAAGAAAGACAACAATTGCAAATGGCGAAAACTGAAGTGAATCGTGCTTTCTATTATCCACAAATTAGAGTTTCTGTATTTCCAAAGAACTGTATCCTAGAAATCCGGCTCGAAGGACCAAAACTATGAGCGGTAATGAGAGATGAGAAAATTAAATATTTATATCTAAATTTATTCGAAGGACCAGGGAATTTTTATATTAAAAAACGCCCAAAAAGTTAATGTCTATAGAGAGAGCTTGTGGATAATTTGTTGTTACAAAATGGGACAAAATGTCGAGCAATATGCTTACAAAAATAACTAAAGTTACACACATGAAATGATGAAAAACAGTACCTTGTCCAATATTCCAATTAGGTGAGGGAAGGTCCGGAGACAACCGTTGGTGAGGTGGTAGCGAGGTCCATCAATGTCCTGGAGGGAAACGCAACGAACGACAGTTCTCACTTCATTTTATCTTGAGTCTTCTTACACGAATCGCGGTAGAACGCTTCTCGCAAAGTTCATCTGCCACGGAAGCACGCACAAAGAAGATCTTGAAGCACAAACTATGGCGGGAGTTCACACAAGAAATTAAATGTACAAAATATCACACACAAAAATATTAAAAGACGTTTAAGAGTGGTTAACAGAGATTTAGAGAAAACAATATAGAAAAGCACGAGGCAGAGGGCCTCCAAAAGTGTATATTAGAGAAGTGTGCTGTGAGAGGGACATTACAAGACAGAGTTTCTAGACAGAGTTTCTAGACAGAGTGGCGTGGCAAAACCCCGCGTGGTGCAAAACGATTTTAGAACAGTGCATTCTAACCAATCAGATTTCAAGACGACTGACTACGTCATATCGCCTGATTTATGTCGCTTTTAGAAAGCGTTATCCCCCTCTCTCTCTCTGTTGAGATATTTCAAATTAAAAAATAATACAACTTAAAATGCGCTCTTGGCTTAAAAACTATTTCTTAATGCTAAAGTGTTAACACATTAAATGCTATTATAAAACCTTAAAATATAAGTTATAAGTACTGAACAATATTCATACATATGTTTTGGTCAAACATTAAAGTCAAATTAATTGTTAAAATAGTTAATGTAGGCGGTATTGTTTCTTCTCTGACTGTACGTATTTTGTTAATTTTTATACCATTTCCCATCACTTTTTCTCATGAGGGCTTTGGACCTCCAATGGCAAGTTTAAAAATGGTTTTCTTCCTATAATAAAAGGAATTGTCATTTTCTTTAAATATACATTATTTACAATATTTACAATTAATCCTAGGCCCGAGTAAGGCCATGTCATAATACGAAGGTACTCTGCTACTCAATCCACAGAGTAAATTCACTCGTCCTCTCCAGAATAATCACTCTCCTCAGATGATTCAGAGTCATTTGTAATTGATACTACAATTGGCTCTACTTCAGGGAGGTCTAGGTTGAGTTGGTCACTTTCCCAGTAGTTTTTCTCAATTGTTTCGGTGTGCTTGATGCATTTTTTCCATAGTTCAGGTGTTACTGAGCGTAGACTTTCCTTGCACAATTGTACCAAAACCTCCATGCTTCGACCTTTCTCATTGGCATTTGCCAAATTTACTCTGGCAATTTTCCCCTTCACATATGCCCATATCAGCTCAATAGGGTTGAGTTCGCAATGTGCGACAGGAAGCTAAAGGAGCTGTACATCAGGTCTCATATCTTTCGTAATCACTTCAAGTAATTTTTCCGTCTTCTTGAAATACGGCCTACCAAGTATAATTAGTTCAGCCTTAGTCAACTTGTTGTATTCATTTACAGTGGGTGGTAGTTGAATATTATTCGTCTGCAACCAAAAAAATAATTTCTTCTTTCTTCCATGACATCGTGGGATTTCTAGTAGAAGGGTCCAACATTGTATGGTAAGGGGCTTGATCAATGATGTTCGCCGATCTTGGAGGCAGTAGTCCTAATACTTTCCTAAACCATTCTACGAAGTGCGTCGAGTTCATTTCATTGTGATAATCGTTAGTCTCCTTCTTTCCAATGAAACACAGTTCTGCACCTTGTAGAAAACCGTCTTCACTTCCAATGTGCAGTATGATGACACGTTTTCCAGCTCCTGAGGGTGTCATAAAGCCTCCACGCCATCCATACACTTGCTGAATGTGCATCCTGTACTGATCGTAATTGGTGAAATCCCTGTTCATTGAGTCGATCAACTGTTCCTGCCATCCGCTCTTCAAAGTGTGATTCTGCCCACACCAAGTCTCATCGGTAAAGAATAGCTTGTATCCAGCAGAACGTAGACTTTCAATTTTTCTTAAAAACGTATGTCTCGAAGCAGCGATCGTTGTTGACTCCATTAGAACTGGTTTCCTATTAAACTTTCTAAATTTGAAGCCGAGTCGTGTTACTATTTTGTGAAGCGTAATTTTTGACATTGAAGGGAACTCAGACATGTTTTCATTCAGCTGATGCAGTAATGTTTCTAATGTCGGGTACATCTTCTTCAAATAGAAATCATATATCGTTCTTCTTATGACACCAAGAGTGAAGTCATCCAACCAGATCTTCGGCCGTCCCTGTTGTACACACTGCCTCTTCCTTGAAGGCGGAGAAAAATTTTCATTTTCCTTGGACGCTGCACCAATCCTCTTCACCGATGATAAGGAAATTCCTAGACACGTCCTGGTTTTTTCATAAACTGGGAAACGTTTGTCACCCAATTCTCACCCTCACTCTTGAAAAAACAAATCGCACTTAAAATCATAGCGATTTCTCGCTCCGAAAACATTTCTCTGGGAGGCATGGCACGATGTTTAATAATAAGTGTTAAGTTTAAGTTAATCTTAACAATTAAACATGATTTTAATTGTTAGTATGTAATTAGTAAATTAATCCTTACCAATGAGTTAAAGGTACAGTTAACTACACGATATCTGCATGTAATGGAAGTACTGTTAATAACACTCTAATACAATCCCTCCCAAACGTATTAGTAAAAAAGTGAATAATAAAACCTTAAGAGTATACACCCACCCACCCTTACACGTACAGTGGTATTGACCCATCCGCCCACCCTTACACGTACAGTGGTATTGACCTAGCCGCCCGCCCATTGACGTACAGTGGTATTAACCCACCCGCTCCCCCATATACGTACAGTGACAGTGACCCACTCGCCATCCCATACACATACAGTGGCAGTGACCCACCCGCCCTCCCATACACGTACAGTGGTGTTGACCAACCCACCACCCATACACATACAATTGTTTTTATTCCACCCACCCACCCATACACATACAATGGTATTGACCCACCCGCTCACCCATACATGTACAATGGTATGGGTGGGTGGGTGGGTCAGTACCACTGTACATGTATGGGTGGGCGGGTGGGTCAGTACCACTGTACGTGTATGGATGGGTGGGTGGGTCAGTACCACTGTACATGTATGGGTGGGTCAGTACCACTGTACATGTATGGGTGGGCGGCTGGATCAGTACCACTGTACGTGTATGGGTGGGTGGGTCAATACTAAATTAATTAGAGTACCATTGTACGTGTATGGGTGAGTGGGTGGGTGAGTATCTCTGTACGTGTATGGGTGAGCGGGTGGGTGAGTATCACTGTACCTACGTGTATGGGTGGGCGGGTGGGTTATTACCACTGCACGTGTATGGCGGGCGGGTGGGTCATTACCACTGCACGTGTATGGGTGGGCATGTGGGTCTTTACCACTGTACGTGTATGGGTGGGCAGGTGGGTCTTTACCACTGTACGTGTATGGGTGGGCGGCTGGGTCATTACCACTGCACGTGTATGGGAGATAGTAGCTCACAACGAATGGAGAAAATAAGTGTCACCATGTCCTTATGTAGAGGTATAGGTTATGAGTCATGGGGGTTACACACAAACAACAGTCATAGTTTCAAGATATTCTTTTACTGCGGAGGGTAGAGGGTGGTGGACATACCGCTGTGACTCACCGTGTTCGACAGTTCGACCGGGCAACCCCGCATTCCGGACGAATACCGGCGGACCAGGCGCATCGGTGGGGTCGGTTACTCACGGCTGAGTGCACATCGCTACGCTATCAAATAAAAATCGCTACAAAATACATGATCGACTATAAACGATTATCACAATTTGTAGTTGAATATGTAAAATTAGCTTTGTATAACAGTGTAAAGTTGAACTTATTCCGATCAGTCATTGCTGAGAAAAAGTTGTTGTACAAAATCTACAACAACCTTTTTTTCTAATGGACGAACAATTTTTATATTTTAGTATTACATTATCAACACTATAACCAATCACGTATTAAAGTTTCAAAACGATTCATGCACGGGTTTTTATTCAGCGATTTTTTAAAGTCGAGATTTGGTTGAAAGGCGTGTAAAATCGTGTATTTTTTTGTTCGGCACGCATTAAAAATATGCAAATGTTGCATGAAAAATTTTTGGTTTACATCAATAAACGCACAATGAAATTGTGAAAATGTTGGTACAAGTCCCATCACCATAGCTTTATTAGTTTCGTTGTTTTAGTCATCCAAACTTGAGTCTCCAAAGTTTTGTTACGGATAGTACATGGGCATTAAAGCCTGTGCGTAGGCTCAGTTATGCATCAGTCATAAACAATTAACACAAAAAAGTTAAAAAAAAGTATTAACACATTTTTGAAGAAACTTGCTAATAATTATTTTGATAAGTTAAAAAAAATCAACTATACTAATTAGTAATGGAAAACAGATTTGAAATTAAAAAAATAAATAATAAAAACCATGAGTTTGACACGTCAGACTATCAAGGAGAAAAAACTAATTATTTTAATACATATGGCTTGAAATTAGTTGTGGTGTAATTGAGGTGACTGTATAAGACTATCAGTGCAGCCGCAACAAGACAACAAATGAAGCTGAATTGTAGGAAGTTCTGTACAAAGTAATCAGTATTGTCCAATGGTCAAGCCCGCCGATAATCAACTGAGATTTAAGTGTTCTGCCTCTTCAATGCTTAACTTAATAAGCCATTCTCTAACTCTTTTTTTAAAATTGACAATGAAGGAGAATCTTTAAATTTAAAATCTTCATGATAATTGCTAATATTTCTGTATAAGATATTTGATATATAGTAAGAATTAGTGGTTGAATAGTGCAATCTCAAGTGTAAGGAACTAATACCAATCTGCCTTGTGTTATAAGAATGGAAAATATCAGAAAATAAATTATTAAAATTTAAAAATATGTATGTTATAAGAGTTATAGTGAATAGTTTACGGATTGTTAAAACTGAAATTTCTTGAAAGAGTGCCTCACTAGGAAAGCGAGACATTTTGTTAAATGCTATTTTTGAAATTCTCTTTAAAAATAGAAGTGCCTTATATTTGTTTCATAGCCCTACTCTGAACTTGAAGAACTTTACTTTTTTAAAACTTACTCCAGCTCCCTAGGCAAAGAGGTAGCTCAAATGGTGCGACCACACACACATATTTATGTTACATAGTTGGTCTTGCTGAATTATTGAATGTTTGTGAAATAGATCAATTACAAAATTGTATCTGTTTACCAAATAATCATTCTTACACTATTATCAACAAAGAAAAATTATATAATTAATAAAACAGAAAACCAATTTTTTCTCCAATAACACTTATTCAACAAAACATAACTAAATACAACATACCTCATCTTGAAGGGATGAAAATTCTTCTAGCAGATGAGCAAGCTTGTCTCGCTGCCTGGCTCTGTTGTGACCACAGAGCTGGATGAGATTAGTGAATGGTCGAACACAGCGATCAAAGAATGTATCAACATACTCTCTGGCCTGTAATAAACTTCATTTATTACTTACTGAAAAAAAACTAATGCTTTAACTGTTTCATGCGGGCTATACGATGGGACCTTTGTTATTTGTGCCAGTAATTTGGTTAGTTAGAGAGGTCTACCATTACTGCTGATTTAAACTACAATAAAATTTACGTGGGAATGCAATAGTGCTCCACTACTGGATCCCAACACAGCCGATAACAAATTAGCATTGGATGAGATATCTCTCTGTATGTATACTAAAATTAATGCCATTAGCATTAGTAGACAATAAGCAACATTTCTGCAAAATAAAATATTAAAGATCACGCCATAGATTTTAAAATATGTTTTTATAATTTTGGTAACTGTGTTAATTGGAGTTGAGAATTGATAATCTATGGAACCAACCCATCTCTAAACTTCATCCTCATATACAATGAAAATTCAGGGAAAGTTTATTTCCAACGTATTTTACCCTAAAAAATGGAATTTCATTGCACGTTAGTTTGAGATTGAGTTATATATATATATATAATAGTTGACAGCCTCTATAGGGATTATTCAGATATAAAACACAGACACAGTTTGTGTGTATTTTAAGGCGAATGTGAATGATTACGTGAATGTAGTATATGTGTGTGTATGACTTGTGTAGTTTGGTCACTACTAAGTTCAACTGTTTCTTACAAAGAGCCATTAATTGATAGCCCAATAGCCAGGGCAACTAGAAGACCTAAAGCTTTGTGTGGTATCCTAATGAAATAGTACATAATTTTTTATAGTGCAACTAGATTACAATAAAAATGTCTGAATAGTGAATAGCAATTAATTTTAATAGTGTTTGATAGCTAACTAAAATATTTCAACAAGTTTATTAAATCAATGCACATCCATGTACAAATTATGGCTAAAAAATCACCGGATTGAGCCTAAAATTTGTTAATAGTTGTACAACACTATTTATTTATTCATTAGTAATACTTCTTCATATGTTTATCACTAACCCCTTCTGACGCACCTTTCCACAACTCTTACATCATATCATAATAATTTTTTACCTGTCAAATAATGTTTGGATTCATAATCTGACAGCAGTTTCTGTTTTCAATCTTAGGAAATTCACAAATAAACTCAAGTGCATATATTCTTGAATTAAATCCTCAGTCTTTTCAATGTTTCTATCAATTCTTAAGTAGAAAATCAAGCTGAAAGTGATTTACCCCTACTCCTAATCTCTGCTCATTCTTAGAACCACTTAACCCTTATCACACCGTAAGCGCATATATTGACTTTGCTCTAAATGCTGTTAGCGCATATACACATAATAGTTACAAGAATATTTTCGTAATAATGTTTCTATTTTAACCCGTCAGTGCGTTTGGGTTATGGGCGGTGAGAGACACATTGAGTGGCTCGTAACCTTTTGTTGGCCTGCCAATCACTACGAGACTGGTTTTTGTCTGGCAGTGTACAATTCCGCTGCGCCGCCCAAAGCCACAAGCGCATATATACGCAGCTACTGTTGAGCAGAGCGGTTGTCATTGTCTACTGCCTCACCTCTTTTGTTACATATAATCATTATGTAGTTGCTACAGCCTATTGCAATAATATTAATTTATAACAAATGTTAAATACATCATATGTTTTTAATAATTAATTTGATTGGACAGTTGTTTTGTTAACCTAAGTTTTAGTTCTGCTATGTTTTCCTGATTCAAAGGATTTTCAAAAAATGTTTTCAATCTTGTGATTTTAGCCTTTATTTGACCTCTTTTATTTATAAGAGCTTTAAGTTCAGTGGTTCTGTCAGTCATATTTAATGTTTAAAGGAATGAAAATTGATAAAGTATACAATAGGTCATTAGATGGAACAATATGTTACTCACTAGTACACTTGCAAAACTTGATGTAGATAATCCATAGGTAATGGAACGATCTAGGTTCGGAGGACCAATGAATGTCTCTGAATTTGTAAAATATTGTATAATTAACTAATAAATAAAAATAGACCTCTTCTTTGACACAACAACTTTAATGTAATGTAGCCCAAATTACAATACCACAATGTAAACAAAACAACTGTCCAATCAAATTAATTATTAAAAACATATGATGTATTTAACATGTGTTATAAATTAATACTAGCAGCAAAACCCGGCGTTGCTCGGGTTAAAATACATCGCATGCTTAATGGTATAAGAAATATTTAAAGATCTATTTTCTAAATTAAAATCCATTTTGTAGCCCCTGAACTGTTGTAAATAGACTAAAATAGGTGTACTTTACCTTCACGTCAAACAGTTCACAGTGTGTGAGTTGAGAATACCAACTACATGTTTCGCCGTGAATACGGCATCTTCAGGTTGTAGAACATAAAAAATAAATAAGTCCCAGTGGGATGCGTCACAAATTAATTAAAAAACACAGTTTACACCTATTTTAGTCTATTTTCTAAAGTAGATATTATAGATTTTTATCTTAGATAATAAGACACTTATTCGATCATTTAACATATGGTGAGTGTATCAAATTAATTAACCAATTAATGAATCGAAATAATTATAAGTTGAAATAAGAAGTACTTTAGTAAATGTTAAATTTATAATTTATTTACACAATTATTTACATATTATACATATTACAATAGTCAAACATATATACATATACATATTATTATATTATTATGTATTTACACTTTTTATTTTAAATATTTTTTTTATTGATTTCTTTTTATAGTACTTGTTTATATACTACATTTATGGTTTTATTGTCCGGACTGTAAATGAATAAATTTCGAGGTGATCCTACTCGTGAGCATGCGACGTATAATTGTCCGTGTGCAAAGCATGGTTCCTTTAAGTCAACACCACAGTATTTAAATGTTTGACCCTGTGCTTTGTTGATAGTCATGCTGTAAGCCAACTTTACCGGAAATTGTAAGCGTTTAAGAGTGAAGGGCAATCCATTTGATATTAAAGGTATCCGTGGTATAAACACTATCTGTCCTTTTTCTTTACCAGTCATTATACTGGCTTCAATGATGTTCGCTTGTAGCTGTTTAATGCAGTCTCGTACCATTACACAGTTTTGGTGAGTTCAGATTTCGTAATAAAATAATTGGTGAACCAACTTTAAACTTAAGACAGTGTAATGGCATTCCTGGTGGATTTAATGAATTTAAAAATTCAGTAGGGAAATTAACGCTTTCTTGTTCGTCAATCATTGTATCAATTGACGTGTAAATTTTCTCTTCTCCCGGAATCATTTCCTGGATGATGTTGTTGATGCCGTTGACAATGTCGTTCTTCGTGGCTAGAATAATTCGTTCACGTAACCATTCTGAGTTGGTATAATACTCAGCAATACTTGGATATACTTCATTGATAAGTTTTTCCGGTGTTTCAACAACATTACATAACTCATTAGTTAATGTGATTTGGCCAGTATTTTCGTCTATTGGATAGGTGCCCTCTCCTATTTGTAAGTTTTTCAGAAAATTCTTGCGCGTTTTCATCTTCTAAAATTCGTGCTCTCATATTTGTTGTTAATTTAATTATTTTTACATGTTCCCATATCATTGACTTTTTTAAGCAAGCGTTAATTTCATCCGCTGGAGTTGATGTTGGGATAATAGGTAGCGTTTGACGAAAATCGCCTGATAGTATTAACAATACACCTCCTATTATATTCGTGTTGTCGCGTAAATCTTGAAGTGTTCTATTGAGTGCTTCTAGTGATTTTCTATGGGCCATTTTGCTTTCGTCCCATATAATGGCTTTGCACTGTTTCAATATTTGTCCACGTGGTGATGATTTTTTAATGTCACGTACCGGGAATTCAAGGTCAGCTACATTTAATGGTAATTTTAAACCAGAATGTGCTGTTCGTCCACCATCCATAAGTGTTGCCGCTATCCCAGATGATGCTAGAGCGAGAGCAATTTCTTTATTTGCACGAATTTCGGCTAGGATTAAATTTATCAAAAATGTTTTCCCGGTGCCGCCAGGTGCGTCTAAAAATATTATACTACCTTGCTGCTTTTTATAATAATCCATTATTATATCATATGCTTGTTTTTGACTCTCAATTAATAACGATTTGTTGTGTTGAATGTAAAGCTTCAATTCATCGGAGTTATAATTTGTTTCTCTTAAAAATTCACTGTTCATAACATCCAAATGACTTCGTTTAGGAGATTGAACACCTAATTGCATCAACGTTTGGTTAGAAATTGCTAAACATTTATCTTCTATCAATATCAAAGCTTTATTAAAAATGTCTTCGTTGAAAATAATTTCTAAGTCCGAGTTTTGTTGTCGTAATTCAGCTAAGATGTCATCGCTCATATATTCTCGATATTTCAGCCATAGTCGATTTGGATTAGAAGGATTACATGTAGTTAATATAATTGCGAATAGCTCACGAATTTGATTTGCCGTTGCCGTTTGGGCTGCTTCATTCATAGCTAGGCCCCAATGATTCGCTTGCATTCACTTGTACTCGGCTGTAGCGTCATTGCCAGCCATTTTCGTGTATCGCTTTGTCCAATTTGGAATAAGTAAGTGACTGTAATCAGATTTTATTTTGGTATTAAGGAACTGAAAACTATTTTAGCTACATTTTATCCAACTTCCATGTGTACTGATTTTATGTTAGATGTATATTTTTAGATGCCTAGCCTCTGAATCCGTTAGTTTTAAGTCCCCTACTTCTTTGTCTTGCTCTGCAACAAATCGTGCATTGTGCAATTTTAACTATTCTTAAACAAAATGGCAATCACAGAAAATTGTGGTACTTGTAATAAAGTTATAGATGATAGGAATGCTGATTCAATAGAGTGTGAGTATTGCAACAAATGGTTGCATGGTGATAAAAACTGTAGTAAACTGACTAAAACTGCACTAGGTTTCTTTCTAAAACATGATTCGATTTGGATTTGTCCAAACTGTAAGGATACATGTAGGCAGCTTTTTAACTCCGAAAGGGCTAATATACGGAAAAAGGTGGTTCCTTCCTGGTGGGAGGATGAATTGAAGAATGAGCAACAACTTAGTCAATCTCTTCTTGACAAGAACAAAGAACTTCTCATCCAGCTCAATGAAAAAGAAGTTGAGATCATTAGGTTAAAAGAGGAAATTAAAGGTAGACTAGATAATAGCTTAAATAACAAGGTAGGCATAAATTCTCAAAAGGTTGTAAACTCTAGACTAGGCCTAACCTAGAATCTAATTGGACCAAACCAAAGAATCCTATTAAAAAGGTTGGACTAAACAAAGAGACGGTACTTAATGTGACTACTAAAAACCGATTTGCACCGATTGGTGAGGTTAACCTGTCCGATACCCTTGATTATATACACCAACAACAGATAAACCATCTAATAGGAATATTTGTGGCAGTAATTTTGTTAGTTAGTGTGGCCCGCAACCACGGCTCTTTTAAACTGCATTACATTTACATGGAGCTACACTAGCGCTCCACAATGGACCACAAAAACAGCTGATATTTTGAAACTCAAAATTTAACATTGGATGGTAAATCTATTTGTGTATAAAATCAATGCCGATACCTCAACCAATAACAATGTTAAGGGCACTGTGTGCCAGCATGGTAATGTAAACAGCCCTAAGGGGAAAGCTCAACCATTGGGTGATAGAGGAAAATCAACAGGGTCTCATAGGAAACTTAAATCTACACATCAAAGAGTCTACATAGTGGGAGATAGCCATGGGAGGGGTTGTGGAAGAAAAATCCTTGACACAGTGAGTGATGTAGAGGTTGAGAACTGGATACTTCCTGGGGCACCACTGAATCATTTAATTGATTGTGCAAAGGGGAGGGCACGAAACATTGAAAAAACTCATAAAGTTGTAATAGTGGGAGGTGTGAATTATGTATGCAGGGAGAGGCTTGAAGAACTCGGGAATCAAATGGATGAGCTTTTCCAAAACATAGATTGTAAGAATTTAATATGGGTTGAGACCCCATATAGGTATGACAATGTGTTAGAAAATAAGTTCATACAAGAACAAAATAGCATAATTAGAGATAAGTGTCTGAGCAAAAAGTGTACATTTCTTGAGTTGAATAGGCTGCTTAGTAGGGATAATTATACTATTCCATCATTGTACATTTATGAAGTCTTAGTTTACGCCAAATCCACAAACCATACTAACTACCCACCCACTCATAGTTATAATACACGTAATAGAAATAACCTAACTTCTGTACAACACAACCTTAGAATTAGTGAATGCAAGCCAAACTTTGTTGGACCTAAATTCTTTTCTAAATTACCTTCTGAACTAAAGACAATAGAGAAACTTAGTACTTTCAAACTAAAATTAAAAAAATACCTAATCAGCAAAAGTTTCTATAGTATTACAGAATTTCTGGAATCTTAGCCCTCCCTAGCCTAGCCTATCTTAACCATTTTCTACTTCATCTCTTCGATGAAAGTGCTGACGGATCCCATGCCAACACTGGTCTACGGGACGACGCGGGATGTATGTATGTATGTATGTATGATTATCGTTTTCAAGTAGACCCAATCTTTGACATGCTTCGCGATATGTATCATAAATGTAACCATTGACAGTTCTTAAGTCTTCAAAACACGTTGGACCACGAATAGTGTGAAGTAATAAATGTAAATAGAAACATTCAGCGTTTTTTTGGATGCACTGTGTAGACTCGTCCTATTGTGTTACTCTTGAACACTCCATCGTGTCCTTCGACTGGCATTCCTCGTTTTCGGGAATTAAATTGTTTACTTGTTGTATTCCATGTATAATAGCTGGGTACTTCTGAGTAAAATAAAGTCTTAGCAAATGGGTCGTTCTGGCATAGTTCAAAAACACTGTTAAAGTTGTTCGTGGAGGTTCCATCGCAACTTTTTCTGCCGTTTCTGTTGTGAAAAACACATGTTGTCCATTTTATAGATGGACGGATAAATGGACAACCGGCGGATCTCGACCGTGTATTGGAAAACTCAAAATTCGCCAAATCGCTTTGTTGGTATTAATGTAACGACCCATTTGATACTGTACTATTTCATCATGCTGATTTTCTTTGGTTCCCGTAAAGACAGCCATATCACTGCCTTTATTAATATATTTATTTGCATACATATTTTATCGATTTGACGGAACTGCAGTATTCAACATTGATATGGGCATTAAACATTTTTTATAGAAGTGGATTATATGGTACCACCCATTGATTGTTAATTTGAATTTCTTCATGACCTCATATCTTAATTTTAGCCATAAATCCACCTTGTTCTGGTGATCGACGTCTATATTTAGGATATCCATTTTTGCCTGTAACTGTTTCGTTCAAAAAAGGCTTCGGATAACGTTTCGTACATTTTTCATCTTTCATGTACGGAGAATTCCTATTAGTTCACCACATGGGCCATGAACCATGTTTTTTACGATTATATTGTATAGATCAGGATCTTCTTCTGGGTTTGGAAATTCAGTTTTGATGATATCATCTATTTGATTTGGTAGAATTTTATTTTGAAGCCAAATTAAGTTGTGAGAGTGTGGCAGTCCTCGTTTTTGCCATTCAATTGAAAACATCCAGCAGATTACAGGACCAAATATTTGACTTTTCACGATGGCGTCAATAAATTTAATTTGTTTTTGACGAAAAACTCGGGCAACAATATCATGTCGATCGCTGGCCGTTTGTCTATATTGTAATTCTTCTTCAATTTCCACCCATGAAGAATTACATGTAAATGTTATGAATAAATCTGGTCTGCCGTGTTTTCTGACATAAGTTATCGCATCCTGAGCATATTCGTGCATGTGACGTGGACTTCCAGTGAATGTCGATGGTAAAATGACCAATTTTCCCATGTTATCGAGGTTTCCATCATTTGTCATTGCATCTCTCAAATGGATGTATTCATCCGAACGCAACATCCGTTGATTATGGCGAATAAATTCTAATCTTTCCATCTCAATTTTAGCATACATGTCTACAATAAACTGCTCAAATAACTGTTGACAATTTAAAATATGGTTATATTTACCATTTCTAGCCATGATTCGATAAGCATAAAATTGCATAGCTGATACTTTTTTGTTAGTTTCAACACCTGTAGCTGGATCAATTTGTTGAATATTGAAGTGATAACCATCCTCACCTTGCCAAAAAATTAGCGGATACTGTAGTGCATCATAACTACGATGTGTTTCAGCAATACGTTGCAATTTATTACTTCGGCGTTGAATAATAATATCACGAAATAGAAATACGTTTATTTGTCATTCAAAACATATTACAATATATAATAGACATCGTCAATATTCTATACTATATTTCTTTACAGTGTAAATGAATCAAGAGACATATTCCTGTAAAATGCAACATGATAATTCTACTACATTACTATATCTAAATAAATCTAAATTTAAAAATTTCATCCAATGAATAAAAAGCGTTGTCAACCAAAATACTATTTAGTTGTCGTTTAAAAATATTAATATCTAAATTACGAAAATGCTCAGGCAATTTGTTAAACATTTTGATCTGCAGGTATTTATGACTGTTAGCAAACTTTTGTAATCTAGGTCTAGTAATGACAAGGTCTTGCGACTGTCTGGTTGCATAATCATGAATGGCGCTTCTGGAAGAGAATTCATTTAGATTTTCTTTAATATATAAAATGTTTTGAAAGATAAAAATGCTTTTAACTGTCAAAATAGAAAAATGTCTGAATAAGGGCTTACAGCTCTCTCTTTTTGAAACACCTGCCACAATACGCAATGCTTTTTTTTGCCATAGGAGAACCTGGGCCGCACCAGTACTATTTCCCCAAAACATATTTCCATACAGCAGGTGACAATGGAAGAAGCTGAAGTAGGCCATAATTAACATTTTTTGAGAAACAGAGCCCTTCAATTTTCGAAGCAAATAGCAAGTACAGGATAATTTAGAGACTAAGGATCCAGTATGGAATTCCCATGATAATGTCGATTCTAGGTAAATACCTAATAGTCGAATTGGATTCTGATGATCTCGTGAGGTCCTACTTAAGGTGAAATTTATAATTTCAGTTTTATCTTCATTAACTTCCAAACAATTGGCCTCAAACCATAATGCAGAATCTCTAATTGCTCTCTCAATACCTACTGCAACTGTTTCAAAATGTTTACCTGAAATTATAAAAGAGGTGTCATCTGCATACAGAATAGTTTTACAGATCATATTTTTGGGCAGATCATTTATGAATATGACGAAAAGAAAGGGTCCCAAAACTGACCCTTGAGGGATCCAGTGTATACTTCCCTGGCATTTGACGTTTGATTATCTAATACTACGATTTGCTGCCTTCCACAAATGTAAGTTTCAAAAAATTTAAGAGCTTGATTTTGAACTCCATAGTAGCTCAATTTTTCCAAGAGAATCTTATGAGGAACACTGTCAAAGGCCTTCTTCAAATCAACCAAGGCCGTCAAATCAACGACGACTAAGTTCGTTATCAACAATTAGTAAGGCAACTTCGTTCGCTAGAGGTGCATTGAATCTTCATGTGTTGACCGGCTGGTCTTTTATCTGCTCGAATAACGATCTTATAATTATCTGCAGCCATTTGGTCTAGAGAAGTCTTAAATACATTAATCAGTTGATTATGATTATGAAGTAGACGTTGTAATTTTTGAATAATATCTCGTTGTAGTCCCTGAACATGAGAGCAACGTTGATCTGTTTCAAGTTCTTCGTTACCAATGAAGTATACTTGGAGAAAATTTTGGAGGTTCATTAGACATCGGCAGAAGTGAGCCTATTCGGTGATAAATTTGGCCTTGAACTTTGAAAACCGGGCTGAAATTTTCTTCCTGGCATATTAATGAAGCTCCAAATGAAGTCATTTGAAATCGACGTATATTTTGTAGAAAATGATTGGAATCTGGTGAGTCTCTAGTCATATATGCGAGTAATTGTGGTGGTGGTAAATCTAACTCTGGTAGACTGACTTTACCACTCGAGCAGCACATACCGGCAGTTTCGCCTTTAAATTTCCGTGCATGACAATACTCGCATATCATATTCATTTTTCCGATAATAATATCTGAATGTTCACTATATTGTTTTTTGTAATCATAATTGAAAGCCTCAACTTCTAGACTCTTACATGTAGCAACTCGTTGCTGACGTAGATTGGCCATTCTGGATTTACCTCTGCTCTTTTCCACTTCATGTTGAATAACAGATTGACGATTTCGGATGGATTTTACTCGTGATCGATGGATTTCATCATTAGTACGTGCTCTTTCTTCTTCAGTTTGATTTTCCCTAATTCTTTTTACCCCTTCACGAATATTCAAGAGCCATTTTTTTCGTTGTTCTTCTGTTTCATTTTGCCGTGCTTCTTTTTGTTTTTTTGAAACAACTTGATGTTTCGTAAATACGTTTTTATGTTTTGGCATTGTGCATATGTACTGAAAAGAAGTAATACATAAAAATTAGTTTCTCAACTGAAAACACACTGAAACTGACGAAAAGTCACTGGATATCCGTTTATATACTGTCAAATATAGAAATTTCTAGTACCAGAACACTCTAGAATATTCAAACAGTTCAGTCGTTTTCGATTATCGAAATTACTTAAATTTCTTTAATTACTGTTCACTCGTACTTTGTATGATCTTCACTCGACTAAGAACAAGATAAAACTGACAAAAAAACACTGGAATTTTGTTTTTGGAACTTTCTAGACCATTTCGGATCGATTTTATCTGTTGCACACATTTGGGAACTTTTTAGATCATTCCAGAAATTTTTAGAACTTTCTAGATCATTCCAGAAATTTTTGGAACTTTCTAGACCATTTCGGATCGATTTTATCCGTTGCAAACATTCGGGAACTTTTTAGATCATTCCAGAAATTTTCAGAACTTTACAGAAGTTCAAATGAGTTAGAGAAGGACAGATATATATATTTTCACATTTTTGCCACCCACCCCGACCAAACTCCCTTACTTTCTGCCAGAGGCCAAGGGGTATTTACCACCCCAACGGGAGGTTGATCGGAGATGCGGATTATAAAGAAAACTGAGAATTTACGTACGCACATGAGCATTTTATATAATATATTTAGATTATTGTAATAGGCTGTAGCAACTACAGAATGATTATATGTAAAATCTTTGAAACTGTGTATTTAGTTGTTTTTATCATTACTTTATTTTAATATATGTTGTTAATTTATTAGTTTTAAGTGTCAATATGAATAATTTGCTCATACTGATTTTAAAGATTTACATCGTACTATCAATGCTATCGTACTGCATCGTACTCAGGACTAAATACATCATATTCAAGAGCTATATGTATTTACTTATTTTTTTATTATATGTGTTATGTGCAGGCCCTGTCTTTATCAGTTTACATACAAGTAAATGTACTCAATTATACATATTTTATTAATAGTAATAATATTTTGTATTTATTCATACTGTATAAGTGATAATGTCTGAGGCTTACTTCCAAATAAAAGTTTTCTTATTTACATATTCATATATAAGAAAAAAAAGGTAAAGTAAACTAATAAAAATTTCAAAATGTTATCACATCTTTTATTTTCCTGTAAAGAACAAGAAAGAAAAGAACAACTAAAAAATATAATTTTGATTTTTTTACTATAAATTAGCGCTGAATTGAAAATAGGCATTGTATAAATGGCGCTTAAAGGGTTATACCACTAAAAAAATTAAGTTTGTAATACACATCCATAATTGAAGACTTAAATTCGAACTTCTGTTACAGACTTTCCAAAAACATTCTATATTTATCAGTTGCTTATACTGCTACCAAGCACTTTTTGGTGAATTAAATAAACAGTCTTACACAAATATATATCCACTCCTGTGTCCAGTTCATTCCTGGATTTGAATACTTACTAGCCTCCACCATCTATCTCTGTTCCTCCACAGCTCACCTTCACACACATCAGCCCACACCTCTCCTCTTCTCTCCACATTTCTTCTCACATCATCAATCCATCTATTCCTCTGTCTCCTTTAAATAAATCCCAACTCTCCATTTATCTTGGTATTCTGTCCTATCCCATTCTCTCAAAATGCCCAAACCACCTAATTCTAGATATTCTAAATTCCTCTTCTCAGACATTCCACCACCAGATCTCTTCTAATTTCTACAATTCTATTTCTTTTTGTCTTACCCTAAATTGCTCTAGAAAAACTTGTTTCCCCAATTGTATCCTACTCAGATTTCTTTCCATCATCTTCCAAGTCTCAGCTGCATATGTAACTACAGGGACATAATAGGGGCTACCATCACTCGTCATCATTGCCTCCAAATATGTAAACTGGACCACCAATTTAAGTACTCTTCAAAAACGAATATCACAGCCACACTGAGAAATTGGTATACATTCTGTCGGTGGGAATGGAAAGGAGGTATACTATTAAATTCTACAGTTAAATCTTTCACCTTCCGACAGGCAATTTTTTCAGTTAAAAACATTAATCTGGTTATTGTTTAGCTAAACCTTATACAGTACTCACCTGGGGGTTGGTAGTCAGGGGGTTACGAGGGGCTAAGGAGGGGGGACAGATGAATGTTCGGGCAGCGTCACGTAGAGCATCTACACACCCTCGGCCCATGTATAGTAGCTGCATCACACTGCGACTTACAATGCATGGATTGCTTCTGCTCAGCTCAATAAATAGCTCCTGAAACAAATATTTAGGAATTAAGATCCTACGGCATAAGAGACCTGACAATATATGAGTTACCTCATAAAATCATATGATCCACTAAGGAAAAGTTTAATTAATTGTGATTATAAATTAACTGTCATGATTTCATTATCTTTCCCTATATTTGGTTGTTATATAATAATAGAGAAAATACAGATTTTCTTTAATTGAAAATGCAGAATCTTAAAATAGTATGTAAACTAAAGAAGAAAAATAAATTTTATATGCAGTGTCATTAATTCAGTGATGTGAATTGTTTGCTTACAAATTACCTAAAGGTTTCTTTACCAATTGATAATGTTTAATACATATGTTCTTTTCAGTGTTGAAAAAACTGATTTTTATTCCACAGGAAAGAGGCAGTGGTAAAAAATATTCAGACCTCTCCATATTTTTAGGAGCGTGCATTGTAAGGTGTTGGCAGCCGTCATAAAAAACTTTGCATTTAACAAATAAAAAATGACATAATGAGTGGTTCTATAAAAAATGTTTAAGATAAAAAAGTGAAATTTGGAATGTTTATAGCAACTTTCTCAAGGTAAGTTTTTCCTGACCAAAAAATATTCTTTGCTTGGTAATTTTTTGATGTCCGTACTGAAAATATTTAATTATTGTAGTTATTATTCTCTATTAAAGAAACCTAATTTATTTAACTTTATTATTTGAATAACGATTGATTCCCCATGATTACCTCCTTAATTTGGTGACATTTATGTATGTAATTAGTATGAGTTAGTAACAATTAGTCGATTAATGAACAAGGGACGGAGCTGCGTGCACTTGGCAGTTTTGTGAAAAAGGCATCCAAATGACGTCACAATCCAATTCTACTAGAGCTGACGGCACTGAGTCCTCATTAAAGAAGTTGTACAGCTTCTGAGTCCTGAGTTTTTCTAGCATTAATGATTTATAACAATAACACAATTTTTCAATTATTTGCTACATTGATCCATATTTTCATCATTATTTAATTAAAACATTAACTACTAATTAATCAACCCATTTCGGCTATGGCCTCAATACCACGGGTATGTGTATGGGAGGGTGGGTGGGTCAATACCACGGGTATATGTATGGGAGGGTGGGTGGGTCAATACCACGGTATGTGTATGGGAGGGTGGGTGGGTCAATACCACGGGTATGTGTATGGGAGGGTGGGTGGGTCAATACCACGGTATGTGTATGGGAGGGTGGGTGGGTCAATACCACGGTATGTGTATGGGAGGGTGGGTGGGTCAATACCACGGGTATGTGTATGGGAGGGTGGGTGGGTCAATACCACGGGTATGTGTATGGGAGGGTGGGTGGGTCAATACCACGGTATGTGTATGGGAGGGTGGGTGGGTCAATACCACTGTATGTGTATAGGAGGGCAGAGTGTGATGATGAGTGTAGATGAACGAGTTTAGTCATTTTTACTTTCTAAGGTCATGATTTGTGTTTGATAATATCAAATTGAAACTTATCAACGAAAATGATATTTGTAGTTTTACTAAGGTTGTATACCAATTCGTTTAGTACATACTGTTTGACAAAATGGTACACTTTCTTTGTTTTATAATTAATATTTTTGCTGAAGAAAAATGAAGAGGACTCTACCACAAAGATAAGTGACAAAATGTTATTATGCTATATCCCCCTTATGTATAGCATTAAAAATATATTTGAAATTTACCAACACATTTTCTGAATTTTTTCAAGAGTTAAGTAAGACTCAAGGATATTTTGTTATTTAAATAGATCCTTGTGAAAGAGGACTGTCGGTAAGTACAAAAGGCTGCAGTAACGTTTGGTGGATATAGAAAAAATCACCAAATAGAGGTAGTGGTTGTCTACAAAATGGTTATTTTGATTTTAAGAGGTATATAGTTTTAGTTGGCCAATATTTAGTTTTTTGTTAAATAGTATACCAAATTATAATCTTGACAGTTTTTATTGTAGAGGAGAAGGTACAACTCGTGGTGGGTCTTTCATCCTAGTAAAAGACAGTCTGGAATACAAACTGAGGGATGATTTGTGTACTTTTAGTGAGGATTCTGTTTTCGAAGTTTGTTGTATTGACGTTTCAACTCTAAATATAATTATTGTCTCTATTTACAGAACTCCAATCGAAGCAAATTTTAAATCTTTTCTGTTTAAGTTTGAAGAATTATTAAAAAGATTGACAAAGATACAAAATACTGAAAATATTTACATAGCTTCCGATTTCAACATAGACATCATGGACAACTGTAGCAACCCTCAACACAAATTAGATTTTCTTTCTTTAATAGAGCAATATGGTTTTATAACTAATTTTTTGACACCTACTAGGATTACAAAACACTCACAGACTTGCATAGATAATATTCTGACATTAAAATTCAAATCTCAGACGTCAACACCATTGATGAATTTAGAACTTGGCATCTCAGACCATAGGGCAATTTTTATAAATTTGACAGATGACACCACCTTGAATAAAAAGAGCTGTAGACCAAAAACTAAGAGACGTTTATTTTCAAATAAAAATGTACATAGTTTATTAAACTTGTAAAAGAAATCAATTGGGATGTATCGGATAACAATGATTATGAAACTAATAGTTCTAATTTTTTAAATTGCTTCATAAGTGCATTTGAGGAAGCATTTCTTTTGAAATTTTATAGTAACAAAACTTCTCAAAAAAATAAGACGTGGATCACGAAGGGCATAAAAGTCTCTAGTTTAAAAAAACGTGAGTTGAGTAGAATGATGAAGGTTTCCAGTGATGAAAATTTTATAAATTATGTAAAGAAATACAAAGAAATTTTCAAAAAGTATGTAATGCTTCAAAAAAACTTACAAACAATAAATTTATAGAAGATTCAAACGATAAAAGCAAAGCGGCTTGGAGTATTGTGAAATCCGAACTAGGCTGTAAAAAACTTTGAAACAAAGTTTTCTGATATCATGGTATCAGATAAGTGTTTAAACAATGCACTAGACATTGCAAATTTTTTTAAATAGAAAGTTCACTAATATTTCTGACGAAATTGGACTGCATCTGTGTGCTAACAGGGCTCTAAATCTGGTAAAAGTCTTGAATTCAAATTGTGAGTATTTAGAATTTAGTTTTCTGAATATTGGTGAAAAGGATGTATTCAAAGTCATTAAATTATTAAAAAAATAAAAAAAATCAGCGGGTTGGGATGGAGTTCCGGTTGACTTGATGAAGAAAGTTTCAAGCTTTATAGCCAAACCCTTAGATACTATTATTAACCAATCCTTTAGAAATGGCTATTTTTCCTAATCATTTAAAATATGCAGAGGATAAACCTATTTATAAGAAGGGGGAGAGAACAAATTCTGATCATTATAGACCAGTCTCAATCCTTCCATCTTTGTCAAGTTTTTGAAAAAATAGCCTTAAATCAAATTTTAGTATTTTTAGAAAATAATAACTTTTTAGCTTCAGAGCAGTTTGGTTTTAGAAGAGGGATGAGTACTATGACTGCATTATCCAAGTTTATTGATGAGGTGTCGGATGCCTTGGATGGATCTCAAAGCACACTTGGTGCGTTTTGTGATCTGTCTAAGGTCTTCGACTGTGTTAGTCATGAGATACTCATTAAAAAGTTGATCAGATACAAATTTTCAAAATCCTCTATATCCTGGCAATCCTACATATCAAATTGCCATCAAAGAGCCGTTATTTGTAGGAACTATGTTAAATATAAATCAGAGTGGGAGCTGCTAAAAGTAGGTGTACCACAAGGTTCAATTTTAGGGCCTCTTTTATTCTTATTATATGTTAATGACCTCTCTTCTAACGTATCAAACAATCTTATACTTTATGCAGATGATACAACTGCAGTTATCAAATCTAAGAATAATGAAGAACTTAGGATGAAATTAGATGAAGCCATAACTGAACTAAGGAATTGGTTTGAAGTAAATGGATTGAAACTAAACCAAGAAAAAACACAGTTGGTTAAATTCTGCACCCAACAGTCTAAAAATAATTTTGTTTCTGATTTACAACTCGATCAGGAATTTTCTATTAGTAATATCAATAAATTTTCGGGGTTGGATCTTGACTCACATTTAAACTGGGGTATATGCAATGAAACAGTTAAAAAAAATTAAATTCAGCATGTTTTCAGATGCTTATTTTGAGACACTCAATAGATTTAAAAACCCGTTTGATAATATATTATGCATACTTTTATCCTGTTTTGCAATAGAGTATCGAGTTCTGGGGTTTTCATCAAATATAGATAAAATCCTAAGAACCCAAAAAAAATTTCCTTAGAATTATGACATTTTCATCCTGGAAAGCCTCGTGCAAACAACTCTTTTGTGACCTTAACATTTTGACTGTCCCCAGTTTAATAATTTCAAAACACTACTATCAGTGCAATCAAATTACGAAACCCTTTATAATGAAAACAGTCAGCATGAATACAACACTAGGTTTAAAAATAATTGTCAGTATCCTAGACATAATTTGCAACTGGTCGAAAAAACACCATCTTACATGGGGATAAAGTTTTTTAATAGATTACTGTCTGATATTAAGGCATCAATTTGCTCTAACGCATCAAAAAATAATAATTCATGAGTGCATTTGAAGAAGCATTTCCTTTTAAATTTTATAGTAACAAAACTTCTAAAAAAAATAAGTCGTGGATCACGAAGGGCATAAAAGTCTCTAGTTTAAAAAAACTACTTTAAAAGTTAAGAATCTTTTACTATATAAAGCATACTACAAAATTAATGAGTTTTTGGATGATGTTTTATGATTGTATTGCTGTGTGTTATTTTTCTCTTGTTTTATATTTTTATGTTAAATTAGGACAATTGTTTTTAGTCATTAACAGGATGAGTCAGTTCTTGGTTTGGCTGTATAGGATTGTTATGTAGATATATGTAAAATAGTACTATATTGACAATGTCATCTGTTTCATAGCTACGCTATTATTATGGAAACTTTTTGTGACAATAAAGATTTATTTATTGGTTTAGAAAATTGGCAAGAGCAAATAAATGAGTTACAGGAGATATTTATAATGATTCTTTAAAGTACAAACTGATCAATGTAACAGAAAACTTAATAATCTTTGTAACCAAGAACTATTGAAAATAAATAGGTTTTTCTAAAACAAAAGAAAATAATTAGACTTATGACAGGTTCTCTTCACAATGACTCTTGCAGGAAACATTTCCAAAATTTAGGATTCTTCCTCTACCATCAGCTTACTTGTTCCAGTCTTTACTTTTTGTAAAGTTAAATTATGAGAGATTTTCTAATATGAATTACACACATTGCTATAATACTAGAAACATTTCCATTTTGCAGTATCCTATTCATCGAACAACTTTTCTCGAAAAGTCCCCTTTTTACTCCTGTGTAAGACCATACAATCATCTACCAGTTGAGTTAAAAGGCCTGGATGATTATAAGATGTTTAAGAAGAGACTCTTTAAATATCTAATCTCAAACTGTTTTTACAGTGTCTCAGACTACCTGGATTCCACGTCAGGACGGGTGGTTTACCAGTAGCGAAAACTGCTTATTTGGTGTATATATTTTTAGCTGCTCATCTTTGTTATGTATTTATTGTTGTTTTATATTTTTTATATCATTGTTGTAACTTAACAAGTCATCTGCCTAGCTATATTTTAGCGTATAAGGTGTCTTTGACTATTATACATAAATAAAAATTAAAAAAAATTATTACCAAAGTTTTTATAACTAGAAAGCAAGACTAGGCAGTTACCAGAGCATTATGGAAGGCTGTACAAGAGGCCACTCTACAAGCCTGTTTTAGTCGGCCAATCAACTCCTCCAAGTATTGATAGGCTTCAGCACGGCTCTTGATGCGAGTGTAGCGTGGAAAGGTGGGTGGCAGCAGTCGCTGATTGACTAGCGGCTCAAACCCCAGCATTACAGAGCCTCCCGTATGTGGGTCCGCTATAACCCATTTAGTTATCACAATATTTAAAGAATTCATTAAATTTCTGACACATACTAGACTAATTACTTATGAATACAGCAAACTAAATTAGAAAACAATAAATAAAAAACAGCGGTATAGGAACCAACATATGGTGATGTTGAGCTGAAACTAAATCTGAATTTGTCTAAAAAATATGTGAAATCAAACCCAAAATGGGTATCAGAGTAAATGTATTATTTTGCTAAATCCAAACAAGCCACCCTTCAATGAATAAAATGAACATGCAGATGTATAAAAATTGTTCATTTTTTCAATCAGTAAGACGGTTTTAGACACAATACTACAACGCCAAAAATTATTCCAAGTAAAACCGTTAGCAAAATTACAAAACTTGAAAGGCTGCCATTTTTGATTGAGTGAATCTTTTGAAGTTGCATTTACAACATTGTATTCTAAAACCAAACACCTTTAAAATGAGATGCTACTCGACCTAGGCTTACATTTAAAATTGTCACTACTTTTCCTCCACGGGATGACACCCATTAGGCAAACTGACTGAAAAATGTGTCATAACGTTGGAAACAATATCAATGACGAAACGCCAAAGTAGTTCTAAATTTACTTATAAATAAATGATAACGAAGTTCCCGGTATCTATATCTGATATTCTTTTTTTTAAAAATATTTTTTGAGGTAACCTTTCTGTTTCAAACTTGAGTGTCATCCCATGAGGTATTTTGGTTTAGTTACGGTACTATGTTACACTATGAAAGTTTTTCATACTTGAAGCTGACTTTTTATCATAAATGTTCTTTTCTTATTCTAATTTTTACTAATTTAGTAATTCTAATTTACTTAACTACAGTAATTTCGATGAAAATCATGTATAACACAAAAACATTGAAAGTTTAATATATTTCTTTCATGAGGCTGTCATGAGTATATGTAGCAACTCTTAAATAATAAAAAGCAATATCAAGCATATTTCTTATAAAACCTTTGACAGATAGTAATAAACATAAAATTATCTGGGACTCAGACTATTATAACCTTAACTAGGGTAGTGAAGGTTACAGTAAATAAAAAGACTTGTAGCACTTGAATGACCACGGTAGCACGGTACACGTGTTAATGAATTATGATCAACAGGATAGAGACAGAAGGGTAAAGCCGTGAGATGGTGGGTAGAAATATAGGTATACTACTGATTTCAAGTAGGGACGTCGCTAATGGTATTTCTTTATTTGAATATTCTGTTAAAGACAGTATTGTAGTCACATAAAACCGACTTAACAAATATAGTTACATACATTACAAAAATAGAGAACAAGTAAATGGAAAGTGAAATACATTTGTAGCACCGCATTATAGGGAAGTAGAAACAAGTTAGACCTGGAAAGAAATAATTCAGTACAGAAAACATCAACAAGACAAAAGGCAAATGCCTAAGAAAAGAAAAAACTTTCTAACTCGAATACTTACATAAAATTATTCAGTACAGAAAATGGCGAAAGATGAAAGAAGGCACATTTCTAATAAAAGCAAAATGTTGTTTTCAAACTTGAATACTTACATGAAGGCATTGGCTGTATGCCTCGTCCCAGGGTTTTGACAAGAGCAGGAATGCATTCAGCACAAGTACTGAGCAGTTTGCTGCTGTCCGCTACATTGCCCTGTTTGCTGAGTGACGATAGTGCCTGATAGAACAGTCTTGTGAACCTTACTCGAGCATGCAGAGCTATAACATCTTCATACTGAAACCATGAGATATGTCTTAGCATTAATTAATATTATTATGTTGACCCTTGTATATTTAATTTATGTAAATACCCCTTACTACTTAAGGGTTTTCTGTACTTTTCAGAGAAATTGTTTTTGTTTTGTGTTAGCTATTTATAAGGAATAAAAAATATAAAAATGTATATTTTAGTTATTTATTCTTAAGACACCAATTGTTAAGATATTGGTGAATATGGAATTAGAATGAAAATATTACTGTAGATGAGGGAATCTAGTCATTGTGACAGACTAAGGCCAACCATTTCTTAGAGGGTCTCATAAATTAGTACCCCAATGACAAATGAACAGCTGGTGTTTATCAGTGAACCCCTTTTAGTTTTTGAAGCTTTAAAACCAATTATTTATGTTTTAAGATAAAATTATGTTAAATTTTGTCAGTTTGAAATATATAGGCCTATTAACTGCATGTTCAAAATGACAAGTTTTAATTCTAAGGTTACGTATAACATAATTCACTTCTTGCTGAAAGTTAAAAATAATTACTAACTTTAGGCCTATATTACACTTCCATATTTACATTGTACTTAAACTATTAAAAACTACTTTCATCACAAAGAAACTAACTAAAGTAATTGAAATGAAAATAATTTAAACATTCTCAGTATTTATAGTAAAATTATTTATTGGGGGAGGCCTTTGATATATGTATTTGATACTTTGTAGCTTTACATAAAAATGTTTACATAATATAATATTTAAATATATAATGTTGAATCTTACAGTATTCGATTACAAATAAAAATCAATGTTTCATGATGTGCTCAGTACGTCAAAACACATTCTCAAGCACAAAGTGCATGACACACCAAGTAAATAAAAACGCACTGAGGGGTTAAGACAGCAAAATTGGATTATTGTTTTAGCAAAAGTGTTAATCATTACAATTAGCCAGTTCAGAAATGTTCTATCATAAATAAAAATTAAGAAACTTATTTAAGAAATAAATTACGCAAATTTACTGTTATTACCTCCCCTGTATCTGGTGAGTCAGTAGGCCTTGAACGTATCTTTCGGTTTAGTTCTTCTTCTGATTCTCGCAGCAGAGCTACTACACGCTGTTCACTGACATCCGGACATAGAGTATATCCATATACTGTTGGCTGGAAATCTTCCTCTTCAAATACAAGACCCCTAGAACAACTTGGTAGAATCAAATTTGTGTCAAACACAGGAGCTGCTTCTAAAATTCATCACACGACAGTAAATATATAAAATACATCATGCTAGAAAAGACCCCTTAGCCTGACACAGGTGCACTTAGCATTAAACATATTTTAATTGTGGTGTGCCTTTAAATGTTTCTTAGTGTCTGTGTTAGTGGAATTTTCTTCCCAGTTTCTAATATATTATCTCTTCATTGTAATATTTCTGTCCTCGTGCTTTGTAACATAAACCTAATAAATAATTGCAGTAAGTCAGAATCAAATTCACCTTCCTAGATGAACATGTCATTCTTTTCTTCTTTCCATAGGAAATGGTAGTCAAATGAATTTTTATGGATTTTGATGTGTTCAAACAATCTTGTATACTTCAGAGTTGTCAGAGCTACCTAATACTCACATCGAGAAGCCCAAATACTTTAGTTTGTAAAGAGTACAAGCTTCATCTGGTGTTGTGGTATACAAGGCTTTTTCTAAAATATACAAGGCTCTTTCTAGAAGGTGTAAGGAGAAAGTGTTGTTGACCTCAATAGTACTTGACATATCATAGAAAATGGTCCCATGACTGTGAGAGCTCTTATGTGACCAAAAAATAATGCCTAACTGCAGGATCCTGCCTGTTCTATAATAGTCCAATCTACAAATTCCAATTTGCATATTGGCACAGTTTCAATAAAAGCAGGATTAAAAGTTGAATGTACTGATATCTTTCTCCAATCGAGTTAAGTGAAAACTAGGCGGAGCATTGAATTCGTTAGCAAAAGAGAGTAACTATTCTGATTAAATTCTTTTTCTGAATTTATACATGTTACGCACACCAACTCATATCATAAATTAGAATGGTACACTCCTATATCTAGATATGGTTGTATTGAAATCACTCCTCTGTTTATGGCTACACGAGGAAGCGCTGAAACTAAAGAATCTAACTCTTCATGCTTTAATTATCATTCTTTACTTTACTGGACAAGCTCTACTTAATTTCTTTTTATATTTTTTGATTTTATAAGATGAAATGATAAATTTCGATCTTCAGTGATATACACACAAAACACAATGACATACTGTGCAGAAAATGAATAATTTTGCGTGTTAAATATTTATAATCTAGTTTTAACACCGTTTTAATCTATCTACAGCAAAATGGTGTCCTGCAGAAGATAAATACTAACCAGACATCTGTTAAAATATTTCCAAACAAATTACTGTACCAATAGTGGCTATGTAACTAATCTTCATTACAGACTGCTAAAATTATGATTGACTGTTTCAGTATATTCTTGGAATATGGTCTAATTTCTTTTTCGTTACGGTAACTACTTGATTTTCTACTTATATGATGTCTAGTTTCATCACCTTCCATAATAATGTTGACTAAAGCTTATGTTCTTGACATTCAGCTATACTGTAGAAACATACAGACTGCCCAAGGCAATGCATTTATTGTAGGTGCGTGCCTGTGCTGCTGTGTAACAGTGATTAGTTTCAAATAAGTGCTCAGACGACTGTTTGGCGTACTATTAGTGAAACTATCAGCAACTTCACAAACTTTTAAATTTTGCCAATAATAAAATGAGCATGGTTAGAATTTCCCTAAATTGTTTATTTTAAAACAAGTTTCTACTAGAGTTAAGAATTAGGTAAACTTTACATTTTTTAAACGTGTATTATTGATGAGGGAGTCAAAGGTAGTTGAACATTTGCCATCATTACGTGAAAATTACCAATCATTACGGTTCGATTTGGTAAAACCCAAACCTTTTTCAAGTGCTAAAAACTAAATTACATCTACACAAAAACGTTATAAAACTACGTTCTTAAACATTTTAAGAAGTTAAGAAGTTCTTAAAAAGTTTAAGAACGCAGTTTTAGAACATGTTTGTGTAGATGTAATTTAGTTTTTAGCATTTGAAAAAGGTTTGGGTTTCACCAAATCAACACGTCGTGATTGGTAATTTTCACGTAATGATGGTAAATGTTCGACTACCTTTGTCTCCCTCATCTGATACTCCATCATTAACAAAATTTCAAAAACAAAGGTGTATTATTACTCCTATAGATTGTAAAAAAATTGAAATTGCTTTAACATGGACTTCACTGCAAAACTAAACAGTAGGAATTTTGTAATAACATTTTATTTTATCCCATATGCGTTAGCATAGAGAAAGTATTGTAATCGTAAAAAAAATTTTAAAAGTTGGATAAAAATCCATTTTAGGGCACCCTGAACCCAAAAATTTGGTTTTTTGAAAAAAAAGTTTGATGTCTGTCCGTATATGTGTCTGTGCACTTTGCTGGAGATGAAAAGGATGTGATAGATTTTTATGAAATTTGGTATGCAGGTGTATTTAGCCAATATATCCAGACCATTTTTTCGCTTTTTTAAAAATTTGTATGGGCAAAAACATACAAAATGAAGTTTTCTCAAAAAGGGCTTGATTAAATTTTCAGGAATGATGTGAATTACAATTTTAAATAGTTAAGTAAAAACCACATGTCCCGAATTTTAATAGGATTTGAGTTATAACAATTTTTTTTACTGGCTAAAACATTAAAAATACAATTTTTTCAAGCTTTTAACGATATTGATAGAATTTTCAGTAAAGATATAAGTTACAATTAAAAATATTTTAGTTACTACCCCACTAAATTGGGGCTGGAGGCCGAAGTTCGGAAGCCACAACTCGAGTTGTTTAAGGTTGTTAACATATCTGGCTAAGGGATTAATTTAACAGCTGTTTTTTAAGATTATTTTCATCTATACTTTTATTTGAATAAAATAAGTATTACGTCTGTACATTCTTTAGAAATTTAATTAATGGAACTTCTGTTTTTATTTAGGTGTGTTTTTACATCCTTTCATTTTAATTCAATTCAACAATATATTCATAGTCAACATTAACATGTGACTTGAACCAAACTTCCATATGTTATTATACAGTTTAATGGTTAAGATTTTTAGCGGTGGTTGATGATTACTTACCAGTTACGTTTTTATAAATAAATAAAATTAATTGTTAATCTTATCTTCCTATTATATAAAACTCGAATGGTGCCTGACTTGTCTATATGTGTATTACTAACTAAATCACGCAAAAACTACTGGACCCATTCAGGTGCAATATTGCATGGTCATTCTTAAGGTCTTTGGTTAACACATAGGCCTATCTTTATTTTGAAATTCCATCAGGGCACCACCCCAGGGGCCCTTAGAAGTAACGATGCAAGCCCTATGCAATACCAATTTGACAATTGTTTATAATAGGTAGACATAACGACAAGGCTGCACAGTAGACACTTACATGGGCGAAATAAGCTGATTTATTTATTCTATTGAATACTGATAGCTAAATATATTAACAATTTGGCAAAAATAAACACAAAAATACTGTTCTAATTCCTGTAATTACAATTTTAGCTGATAAGTGGTAAATAACCTGATTACTATTTAGCTGAATGTAATCAGTAGCCACATTCAGTAGCCACATTCAGTAGCCACATTCAGCTAAATAGTAATCAGTAGCCACATTCAGCTAAACAGTAATCAGTAGACACATTCAGCTAAATAGTAATCAGTAGCCACATTTTTTACTGATTACTATTTAGCTGTACTATTCAGCTAAATAGTAATCAGTAGCCACATTCAGTAGCCACATTTAGCTAAATAGTAATCGGTAGCCACATTCAGCTAAATAGTAATCAGTAGCCACATTCAGTAGCCACATTCAGCTAAATAGTAATCAGTAGCCACATTCAGCTAAATAGTAATCAGTAGCCACATTCAGCTAAATAGTAATCAGTAGCCACATTCAGCTAAATAGTAATCAGTAGCCACATTCAGCTAAATAGTAATCAGTAGCCACATTCAGCTATATAGTAATCAGGTTATTTACCACTTATCAGCTGAAATTGTAATTACATGAATTAGAACAGTATTTTTGTCTTTATTTTTGCCATTTCGCCCATGTGACATCATGGGAGATGCACGTGATACTGCACCAAACCTAACCACAACACTTTGGCATTATACAGATACAGTAAAACCTCCTTAATCTGGCATTCTATAGTCCGGAATTGTCTGTAATCCGGCATCAACGGCAATAGACACAAATTACAGAATTGCCTTCACAATGAACATTGTAAAGTGAGCAACTCGACAGCTTGTAAAAAAATAGTTGCAAGAAGCAAATAGATATTAGATCTTTTTTTCCAGCCATCTACCAGTTCTGTTGCTAAAAACCACAAATACTTTAGTACAGTACTGTACTGTATTTCATACTGTATTCAAATTTATTTCATCATGTACTGTACTTAAAAATGCATTTTAATATTTCTCCTGTACATGTATATATTGATTTATATTGTTTAAATAACTCATGTTTAAATAATATATACATACAGTAACATTTTGTTGTGCAAATTATGTTATTTTTTATACACCTCCTGTATTTTTATAAATGCCCTCCATAGCCGGAAGTTTCTTTAATCCGGAAAGCTTCAAGTCCCAAACGAGCCGGATTAAAGAGGTTCTACTGTATATGGAACGTATAATGCTTAATTTTTTTATAAAGAAAACATTTATTTATAAAGAAAACTCTAGGTACATACCATATCTAACCTAGAGTTAACTTATTTCATCATATTTTGTATTACTGAACGCAATAAGCACAATATAAATCAACGTAAATCAACAAAGGATGGGTACTATGCTAGTTATAGAATAAATGTAAACATTAATGCATGATTGATATTACTGTTCTGTACAGTAGATAGTTAATTTACTGATTTGCGTTGTTTATATTGTTTAGTTTATTTTGTTAGTATCAGTTTTTTTTTTTTTTATTTGAAATAGTGTTACAGTTCTGTACAGTGAATATTTTATATCATGATTTATGTTGTTTCTTTTGTAGGCTTCATTTTTAAAACAATCTGACATAACAAAGGGAAAGGAAGAAAGTTTGTGCCAGTTACCTGGCACCACTAATTTATCATTTAAATTAGTATCTCTGGAAACTAGAATTCTAGTGTTTTGTTGGTTAGTATTTTACCATTGACTATAGAAACACACACAAATTCAATGTGTTTGCTGTAGACATGTCCGTATGTGCTATGAACTGTCTCAAATAAGCCCTCAGATGACTTGCTTACAAGCTCAGCTATCAGTCACTTAAACATGTGTTGGAGAAAAAAACAGAGGGATGGAGACTGTTATGAAAACTTTACAAGAACTAATAATAATAAGAACAGGAAAACTGCGTCATGGGACCCCATATGAGCAGACAGTCGTCTTGTTTCTATAGTCAATTACAAAATGGGACAAGTATTGTGTTGCATTGGATGAAGAATACTCATAGGCCTACCTGTTGACAAAGTCTTTGATGATATACACAATTTTGTAGATGGCAAAACAAAAGGCCTTCAGGGATTTGTCTTGAATCGTGTGAGGTTTGTGAAGGTATAGGTTGGTAAAGACTGTCTGAGCCAGGGAGTGACCTTCCAACCATGATACCAAGCAGGCGAGACTGCTATCCATGATGCCTATTTGCTCACTCATTGTCAAGCCACCTAGTCGCAGCTTGCCACACTAATGTAAAACATTTCCAAATTGTAAAAACAGACGCAAGTCAACAAACATATTACAATTAATGAATTAATTCATTTTTATTAAAAAAAAAAACTATTTTATTAATAAAAAAAGCAAGGTCAAAATGTTGCTTAAAATTCTGTAGTCTTTACAATATTGTAAATATTACTAATTGGTGAATTATGTGCTGGTAAATAATTGAAATACCAAACAACAAAAGGTGAATAAAATATAAGTATTGATTAATATCACTAACCAGTAACCACAATATGTAATTTTCATGCTTAGTAACTAAAACGATGTTTTCTCAAATAAATCTTAAGAAAACACATTGCTTTTGAAATTTTACTTGTTTTAAATAAAATGTGAATATTTTTGTAATACAATGGTAGCATATGGTTACCACTATTTTCTATTAAAAAAAAAATATAATACACCTAAACTTCTATTATTAAAAAACATCTGTGCCTGTTACTAAATATCACAGAAAATGTACGTGAAACTTCTCATTGAAAATTGCATTAGAAATTAAACGTTTCACAAAAACAAATTGACAAGTTGAAAAAAAGAAATTTGAGGTTAGGTTGTAGAGCACTCAACAAAGAATTAACGTAATAAAAGAGGTGGGGCACAGTAAAATTACCTGAGAAAATAAGTCCAGGTATAAAAACAAGCGTTTTTAGTGCCACTGCCACTTTTTTTCATACCATAGGCTACAGAAAATATTTAACTGTTTGAGTCAGCTTCTGCTTCTATACAAATTGATGAAAGTTCCAATCATCATTAATTAGTGTCTTTTATACTTACCTTGTGTTTTTGACTTATCTTCTCAGGTATGTTGTATTTCTAGCAATCCCTACATCAAAGGCGAGCGGATGAATAATCAGAAGTCCTACTATGAATGAAAATATAATTTATGTCTTTTATTATACAAATTAACAAATAAAAACAATGAATAAAAAATTTAAAAGATTGCTGATGTAAGCTTAAAAAAATTAATACAATAAACACACTTATACAATATGTATACGTAAATGTAAATCTTACCTCCAGCGATTGTTCAAACGTAAGTGCAGCTTTGTTGCCTCGGTTGCAAAGCATACCTGCATCCATCTTGGGGTCCATCATCTCTATCGCTGACATGGCTTCAAACAGCCCGAACAGTTCATCATGTAGCAGTTCCCCAAGATTTAATGCTATTAGAAATATATATTTATACTTGTAACTAAACTAATGAAAGACAAAAATTTAACTAAACATAAAATTAACATGCTGTGAATTATTTGCTATAACTTGAAATAACTCAAATACGCACATGTATGGAATTGCAGATAAAAGATTAACTTTATTTATTTTATGATCTATTATATTTATCATTTTTCAACATTTAATTATTCCAAAGTTTTTTATTTTATTAAATTGTTATCAAGCATTATAAAAAACTGTTTTAGTTTTAACATCAAATATAGGTATTTTGAAAAATTACATAAAAAAATCATTGAGATGAATAGTAAATAAAATATTTTATTTAAATTCACATATTATTTATTTATAATATAAATATTTGTTATATTTATAGGATAAAAAACTAATGTTCAATACTTTATATAACACATACTTCAGAACACTAAGATCTCTCCATATTTTAAAATTTGGCTAATAATAATAATAATAAATAAATAAATAATAATACTAATAATAAATATATTATTCAACTTCAATATATGTCTGTTAAAAAATGTTTTGTTAATAGAGAATGCAATATTGGGCTTATTCTAATATTAATTATACAAGATGGACTATTAAAAACATTTAAGAAAATGTAAATGAAAATGAGGAAAACTTTTGGATTGTACAGACAAGAAAGTAAACATTTACCCCGTGCAAATGGGCTGTTTCCTTAACCCTTCAAGGCGGGATTTTTTTTGACCCGGTCATACCCCCCAGCGGGACTTTATTTGGTGATTTTACAATGAATTTGCAGAATTTTACAAAAAAATTATTATTGCAATTAATAAATGTTCAAATGGCATGAGTTGTTTACACTTTATTCAGAACATTACATATTATATAACAACACTGATAAAATAGGACACAATTGTCTATCCAACGTCCTATTTCACTAGATCTAGCCATGTCACACACTGTCACAAGACACAACAGAAGTTATAAAATAATAATCACATTATAATTATTATCAACTAATTTATTTACAAGAATAAAAATAACTATCACTAGTGTGTAAAACACAACTGAAAATATAAAACTAGGTTAGTCAATCACAAACAACAAAGAGCAGATGATGAAATACGTCTGACGAATGACCCACCAGTGCCGCAGTGATTTGGCGGTTCAGTCACTGACAGCTGTTGTCATGGTCAATGTCAAATGACGTCCATGTGACACTTGATACTTTTTTTTGTCAAAACCTATAAAGTATAAAGTAAAACTAGTAAACTGTACTCCATTAGGTTTGTAACGTGTTTAGCTTATACGAGCGACCGCTAGATCGCAACACACGACGGAATACTTCATGACGGACGAGATCCGTCAAACCGCTGGAGAGGTAGTAAATACCATGACGGATCAGATCCGTCAAACCACCCTGAAGGGTTAAGAAACACTCTTGTAACAAGTTTCTATAACCATAACACCAGACCTATGTTACTCCACCCTCTTGCCAAAGAACACCATATTAAGCATACACAATTAAAAAAAATCTAGTATACAGTACTCTATATAATAGATCCGCGCTACCATTGGCTATGGAAACTAGAAGACTGTCCTCTGTTCCGTGAAGCTAGTCTTCCTGTTTGGTAAAGTGGGTTGACATTCGGTTTTCACACCCAATCACCCTTAGATAGCAGCTCAGGCACGCATATATACAGTAAATGCATTGCGTAGGATTAAATGTTTCTATAGTTATGGTGCTAACCACAAATGATAACATTTTTATATAAAAAACTCTTTGGTCTATTTCTGCCCTTATACAAAACACAGCCTGTTCTTTACTTTAAACTCTGTGATACTCAGAAGGTCTCTAAACCCTTAGACAAGCTAAAATCTTCTTAGAAAAGCTTCATGAGGAAACAGCATTATGACTTGTAAATCGGTGTGTTAGTTGCCTACCAACCTGTGTAGCTATGCAGATTACAAGAGTTAAAAGTTAAGTTTTTCTTCTATCAACTGTTTTTTATAGATCCTAACGGAAATAAGATAATTTTGGTTTACAAAATTTTAGTCAATTTCTGAATATTTCAACATGTGTCAATAGCTCAACTTAAGTCATACTGACTCCTATAATAAGGTATTAAATTCTTCTATTCATGTAACTGACCTTTAATAGAAGAAAAGAACTCATCTGTTATGTCCACCCAGTTGTAATTGTTTTCTGGTTGCATTACAGGACTCATTGTTGGACTGCTTCTACCACCAGAGTTCCTGTAAAATAAACGAAATACTACTGTGAGCATTAAGTACGATAAGTCTTCTTAACAGCAAGAAATATATAATTTTATTGTATTAAAACGTTAAGTTTGTACAAAAGTTTACAGACGAAGAGCTGTTAGTTTGATAGCAGTGGGAATATATACTCCACACATTGGGTTGTGTACTTAAATACTAGGCCTTAAATGCACTTAGTTTGCTTGAAATGTAGGTCTTAAAGCACACTGAAACAGACATCAACTGTTCCATGATTCAAGTTCAATAGCAAAGTACTCTGATCTTTAAAATACAAACCCGGCCAAACTACATCTGAAGAATGGTACATCCTGTCAGCAATCTTTAGGTGTATTCAAAAGTTAGCTTTGATTGTTTTATACAGGTCCTTCAGCACTCTGAATTAAGACACAACCTACTGCTGGTTGATTTAAGTTAACCCCAGGACTGTCAGTACTACTGCCCCCCCCCCTCCAGTGTCACCCTATTTCCAGTGCTTTGTACGAGACTTGTTGTACATTCACTATACATTTATTTGTTGCATTACATAGTTGAAAGCTAACTTATATAATTTTAGACAGCAAACCGTATAATATATATACTTGGCTCTACAACATCGGCATGATAATGTACCATTGTTCTTTAGCACAGAGACGCGTCGTCTTGAGTAGCTGCCTTAAGTATTCACTGTTTCTTTTAGTTTGTGTGTCTGTGTTTCTTTTCGTTGTTCCTTTTTTCTTGTTCGTGTTGGTTCTGTCTTGTTAGCCGTCATTGGACTGCGGCCGTTATTATATATATTAATTATTTTGTTAAGTTTAGTTATTTGTAGTTGTTGTTAAGTACTTTCTTGTTGCTGTGTTTTCTTGTTTATTTGTTAATGTACTTTGTTATTTATTTATTTATTATCATTATATATTTTTCAGGGTGATCTATATATTTTTGCTAGGGCTTATTTATTGTTGTTATAAATTTTTATAGTTTATTTGTAATTTGTTTTAAAATTTACAATTTTGACCAAGCCTAAATGTTATCTAAACCTGAAACGGAAAACAAGCTATTTTTCGTTTTTTCTTAAATTTTTAATTATTTTCAATTGTTAAAGCCTTTCTTTTTTGTTAAAATATAAATATATCTTTTTTAAATAACACTAAAATTTTGGCTGTAACTTATAATTTTAAAGCCGTTGGTCCCCAGGTTAAGTGTTAGAGAGGGCTCCTTAGCCCTAACTTCGACTGGTAAAACAAGACTATCTTTACCTTAAACTTTTAACTTAATTTTTTTTTTTTGTTTTGTGTCCTCCTGAGTCTGGTGACTTCGCACCCACAGTCGATGAGCCTAGAGTTTTTATTGTGCAAGGGTGGGTTGCACCACTAGATGCTATACGAGTTGCTGTTTAGTCACTGGAATCATTTCGAGAAGCCTCAGTTGAGGGAAAAAGGAAAAGTTAAGTTAGGCCTACAACTCATACCTGTTGGAGAATGGTGTCATCTCGCTATTTTTTATGTACAAACAGTGTTTTTATTGAGTATTTTCCAACGAGATACTTCACGTAGCATAATTAAAATATGCATTCTTTACTGTTTATATGTTCTAATAAGTGTGGTAATTAGTAGATAGTTCACAATATGGGTAGGCCTATTTATGAACATTTATTATGTTTGTAAATAGGTGAGTAATCTTTTCAAACAGTCAACAAATGTATTTATTTTACAAAACATATTTAAAAAAAAAAAAATGGAATGCATGTTAGAACTCTGTAATGATTAGAAATTTTTTTGAATATTACTGTTTCCAGTACAACATCTCTGTTACGTGGATTGTATGTAGTTTTTGAGGTATAGTATTTTAATTTAAAACATAGTTATTATCGTACATTATGTGTAAGCCTATATAGGCTATCCTAAAAACGAGATGAAATTTATTATATTTTGGTTCCATTTAATTTCTTACTTTATTTGCAACACTGTTCGTATGAGATGCCCCCACCCATTTACTCTAAAAATTAATTCATTAAAACTCAAGTTAAATACCAACAAACAGTTTCTTGTTCATTTCAATTATTTTTATGTACATGATAGCCTACTCCTTTGTGATCATAATTATAAGTAACTTACCAAACATAAGTGAGTTTACAATGAACAGATAGTGCTTTAAAAAAAGTCTACAAATTCCCCAAAAATGGCCTGCCAATTAGGTAAAATAGCTGCCAGTTCGAGGTAGTGATGAGTTGAGCCAAGTTAACAAATCAAGTGAACTTGAATTGAGCAGTGACATGCTATTGGCTAAGACAGTGTAAAATCCGAACTCGCCTAAAGTTTAATGAAGACTTCTGACAGCGGTTGCTAAGTTGACTGGAGGTTGAACTGAAACCGAGTCAAAAGCCAACTCACATGAAAGTTTACTAGGATCCCATTCAGCACTATTATGCAGAAAGAGTTGAGCCAAGAAATAATAACTAGAAATAAACCGAACATGTATGAAGGTTAATGATTGGGTTTTCCCTGGCACTTGGTGATCAGTATCAGTGGCACACTCGCTGATCAGCATTTGTCTGCTTATCCGAGTCGAGTCAGGATATACTCGACACACCACATCACGATTTCATGGAACAATATTGGGCTACTGTAATCATTATTTGACTACAGTTTGTTCATGAATGCTTATCAATCTAAAGTCTTCAAATGTTTGAGAGTAGGACCACAAAGTTATACATTTGACAGACTGAGACTCTTCAGGGCATTCAATTGGTCCATTTTTGACATAAAACCAGAGAGTTAGGAATAAGAACAAAGTGAAAATCTCAATAGATTTTAACAAATTTCTTACAGCCTTAAGTCAATGATGCCTAAAATATATTAAGAATTGCCCATGGATGACATGACTGTAGTTTCAGATGATTTTTCTAAGTACTTACGAATCTTTTTTTTCTTCGAGCACAAGTGACCGCAACTCAGCACCGCAGTTAACCCAATAGTCAGCACTAACCTCTTTTTGCTCGTTTGCCATAGATACCTTCTCCTTTTGTGGTGTGTTTTCGTCTTCACATGATGAGATTTTAAAACCACATTCACAAAAATGGAGAAATAATCAAATAATATTCATAAAGCAATTTTATACTGTTCATACAATAACTTTCCGGACAAATATGTAAAATATAAATGAGAGCAAGCCAATCTCATATAATAATAAATTTTCAAATATATAAACAAAAATACTCCGTGTGCAGTCTGCAATGTACAGACGATCAGGCTGTCAACTGAGTACAAGTCTCAGGTAAAACTTACGACTCCTGATTCCCCAGAAATTCCCGCAATGCTGAAAAGTCCCTGATAATACCCAGCAAAATAAACTTCCTTAAAGGGTTTCCTAGCACGAAGCCCGAATTTAAATTCTGGACACAAATTCATTTGCACACTAAATTAATAAATAATATATGCATCTTAAAGTACATTACTTATACATTTCCTACCACCACATCTTAATAATAAAACTAAATGTATAAATTAAATTCATGAGTTAGGGCTACTATTATAATAAATTGAATAATAACTTCAATTAAGTACCTTTATTTATTTTTTTATAATAACACATGACTGGTTTCAGCTCTTAGGCCATTTTCAGAGTGTAAATAAAAATAAATATACATTTTTTGTATACACTGAAGATTGCCTAAGAACCAAAACCGATCATGTTTTATTATAAAAAATGAATAAAGTTATTATTCAATTTATCATAATAAAACGATCTGTCAATATTATTTAAGGGCATTTTTATTCCAACTATTTTTAAATAGCCAATTAATATGTTTTTGACAAAATTAATTATTATAACGACGCTATTATGCGGCTTGCCTGGCTGTTTGAATAGAGATTATTTTCTTTCTTATATTTCCCTACTTATAAAACACCACAACAAATAAGTGGGCACTTTCAGCATAATGACTAACCTAACTCTTTTGGCAAAGTTTTCCATCATTTTTACACGTAATTACAGCCAAATGTCATTAAACACTAGACAATTTTATACTTGAGGTCTGTGGACTATTGGCATATATGTACAAGTGACTTTGAGTGACCCCAAATAAGATAGTTTAATCCAAACAAGGACAATTTTGCAATCCCATGACTTTGTAGGCATACCAATTTTTATTAATTGGTTCCCGGTTAACTCAAATTACATTAACTTGGAACCGGCCAGCAATAAATCAATTGTGCCTTCTGTAGTAGAGCTAGTTGCACCATCCTGCTGAAACCAATCCAATTATGTTCGATTTCCTCAAGCTGGAGCCAAGACAAAGAACTCGTTTTACTTTCTAGTAAAGTAAAACTCTTTTTACTTTCCCACTCAGTCATGGCTTCTTTTTTCATGTATTGAAATACGTATACTCAATGACTCCATTAATCCAAAACCCTCACCAACTGTAACTTGGTGGATACAACAGGTTCACACAGATTAGTCAAGGATTGACCCCTCAGATTCAACAAATTTGCTTATTTATATTACTACTGAGGTGGAAATAGGATTCATCATAAGAGTGATTTTTTTAACTGTCATGTCCTTTTTGTTTTTCAAGCACCCAATTTACAAAATCTAGCTGTTTTGCAATTCACCTTGCCTTGATCTCTTGTGCGAGTTGAATTTTGAAAGGAAACGTGTGAACGTCTTTTAAAAATTATTTTTAAGATGCTGAGTCAAGCCTAACTCCTGACGGCTTACTACGCCTTAACATGGTAAGTGTTATGTTCAACACAGAACCAGTTTCTTAAACAGTTTAAATTCAGGCTGTTAAACTTAATCACTAATGAAATTTGCTCAACAGTGTGGTCCATCTTTTTATTTGAAGGCCACCATATTTTTTATATGGTTTGAGTTTAAAAGCTTTTTAAAAGTTAGGTTAGTTTTTAACTTTTGTATGCACCCTACTTAGACTTTAATTAGTATACAGTAAACTTAAAAAAGTATTTAGTTTTGCGTGTGTTGTCTTACCTGGTAAAACCAGTTGTTAGCTTTGTAGTGCTTTGGTGCTTAAATTTCAGTCTTCTGATTTAAAAAGTAGATATGTAAGTAATACACTTTTTTCATAAATTATAGTTCTTATTTGACACTTTTGTATTATTTCTCAAAAATTAATTTTGTCATCACTTATTTACATTTTTTTCAAGAACCAGAAAAGCTATCTTCATTAGTTTTTTTTTATTTTACAGAATTTTGTATTATATAATTGGATTTGTTTACATTTATAGTCCATAGAAAGCTTTAAAAAAATACAAACTATACAATACTAATACTTTTAAAAAACATTGTAGATCCAAATATTTTTCAATAATATAATTTTTATTTTTAGTTGTATAATGACTGACCGTGTTAAAAATGTGCGTGAGAAAATACACTAGATTTCCTGTGAGGTTGGACTTATTTGGTTTTAATATAAATTAATAGGTTATATACCTTATCGTCTTCAATCAGTTATAGTAACAAGGTTTACTATAGTTTCGACTATCAAGTAGCCATTTTCAAAACTCAAGAACGTTAAATATTCATAAAAGTGATGTCTTCAAAGAATAAATATTAAAACACAATTAGTAACATTTAAACGAGATTGTACTGTATATAATAAATTGAGTATATACATACATTATACAGTACAATCTCGTTTAGATGTTACTAATTGTGTTTTAATATTTATTCTTTGAAGACATCACTTTTATGAAGATTTAACGTTCTTGAGTTTTGAAAATGGCTACTTGATAGTCGAAACTATAGTAAACCTTGTTACTATAACAGGAATTGAAGACGATAAGGTACGTAACCTATTAATTCAAATACCAATTCCAGAAGGCTAATCATGAATAAATTTAATATAAACATATGGTATATAATTCAGACAGTAATGTGTATTGTTTATTGAAATTAAAAATCAAAACCTGAATTTGTTCAAAAGACGTTTTAAACACCTTTTGGTAAAAAATGCTTTTTATTCAGTTGAGGAATTCTTTTAAAGCCACTAGAACAATCAGTAAACACAATCACGCAATTCTGGTGTCAAGTGTATGAATTTAGGATGCATGTGCATGCAAATGTATGTATAAATGTGTCTGATTGTCTGTGAATGTTTAAAAGGCTAGACTAAATTATGACTTTTGCAACATAATTGTTAATCATGCAATAAATAAATTATTTATTTATTTACTTTACAATGTTGTTAAAATAATTATAAATAAGGACAACAATATTCAAATTTGTGATTTTAATGAATACTGTATTTAGTTAGTGTATTTTATTTTATTTACTTTTTAATATTCAATTTGTTTATTATGAATGAAGTTTAGTTAGTGTAGTTTATTTTATTTACTTATATATTTATATTTAAGAATGATATAATCAAAATGAATATGACGAGGTTAAAAGGCCACAAAGAAAGTGTTTTTTAAAGAAAAAGTTAATTTGCAAAATGACTGAAGTTTATTTTTAAATTGAACCTATAACATTTCATAAAAACTGAGGTTATTCATAATAGCTTTTAACTTTTAATCAGCCTACATAAAAAAAGAGAGAAAAGCATATTATTTTTTACTCATATCCTCTCGCTTCTATGGAGCTTAGTTATTGTTAATAGAGTTTATTGTTGTTGATTATTATTAATATTTATAATTATTATTATCACTGTTATTGTTATGCTATTTATTATTTGTTTGTTTGCTTGTGTTAATAGTTTTGATTATGTATATGGCACTGGACTGGACATGAAATCGTGGACTTTAAATTAATTGCATGTCTTCTTTCATTGAACATGCACAGTGTAATTGGGTAAATAACCTGTATTGAGCATGTAAAATAAATAAATAAAACACAGAAAGTAATTAATTAATTGATATTACCATTGATTTTATACACAAATATATTTTTCCCATCCAATGTTAAATTTTGAGTCTAAAAATATCGCATATTTTGTGGTCCATTGTGGAGCACTAGTGTATTCCCATGTAAATGTAATGCAGTTTAACCCAGCTGTGGTTGCAGGCCTCACTAACTAACAAAATTACAGGCCCAAATATTCAGATTAGATGGAATATCTATTGTATGAGTATATGATCAAGGGTATTACCCACTAGGCTGGCCAAAATAAATTACTTGTTATTACTCTTGATTATATACACATACAATAGATAAACCATCTAATAGGTATATTTGTGGCAGTAGTTTTGTTAGTGAGGCCTGCAACCACAGCTGGTTTAAACTGCATTACATTTTCATGGAACTACACTAGTGCTCCACAATGGACCACAAAAGCAGCTGATATTTTGAGATTCAAAATAAAAAATTTTTTTGTAACACTAAATTTTATTTTACAATCTATTACAATCATATAACAATAACTAAAAAAGATATAAACTATTTATTAATAATAAGCGTCCATCAGTTAATGGCACTTCAAGTTAAATGCATAATGAACAGATGATTTCATGTCACACAAACCTAAACTGTAGTTCTAGAATATTTGAACGTTTTAGTTTTGATGTTTGATCAGAATTATCTAGAAGGTTTACTGCCAGATTAGTTAAGTGATGATTCAGTTTGTTTTGATAAATTACACTAGATCGTATGATTTCTTCCTTCACTGTTAGTATATATAAGTCTTTGTGGATAGTGATGTTTGACACAAACCATGGAGCACTAATAATGTTTCTCAAAGTTTTGGACTTTCAATGTTCGAGGATTTCAATGTTCGATTTACTTGCAGAACCCCACAGTTGTATTCCTTAAGTCCATATATGCCTTAATAACATTTTGTACAAAAGAGTTTTATTTGGTTTTGAAATTTTGGATTTGGATTCTACTAGCCAAGAAAGTTGTCTAATTTTCAAATTAAACTGTTGTTTCTTTGACAGCTTATCATTGAATGGGAACTCTATTTGTGTATAAATCAATGGCATTATGTGACATAATCTTATATGTTTATAATCTTACTAATAAAAAAACCAACCTTACAGGCAATCCAGAGTACTTTCCTACACACATTTTTAAATCCGTCAGACAGTACAAGGTTGTGTTCTACAAAATAAAAAATTAAGTAAAATTTACATGTGTTAACATTACAAAAGACAGTGTTCTATTGGTGATATACTTGTTCACAGTTTAAACTTTAGAATATTGTGATTAAAAATTCTTTATAATCAATGAAAAATACTAAAAATAGTAAACTCATAAGGAAAACGATTAAATAAATAGAAAAGAAATTCATATAATTAATGTTTGTAATAGTAATTCCATATTATACAATTTCCAGTTTAGGAATGCAGTTCCTAGAAGTGGTAGTAGGGTTTGTAGTAGCTGTAGTAGTAAGGTCTGTAGTAGGGGTAGGCGTAGGAATACGAGTAGTACGGGTAGTAAGGGTAGAGGGGGAATGCAGACTCAGCACCCTTCAGTGTCTCTTTGGGAGCGGCATCAGCAGGGACGGGCGCTGCAGGCGACTTGCTCTCCTGGGCTGATGTGAGCACCACTACACCTAGGAGGGCCAACAGTATCAGCTAGAACACAAATATTAAACCCAAAATTTAGGTAGTTTCTTGATGGTCTAAAAGTTCATAAAATTCGTTAGACAAATTCATTAAACTAGTATTAATTAGTCATAAGGCATTGAGACAATATCCAGAACAGATGAAATCTGTTAGGTTTTAGGGTTTCTGGGTCTAATTTATGAAAATATATATGCAATATGTGAATTATTAAACATAATGTATATGATAGGGGATATGGATGAACGTGTCAGTTAGTAGGAGAAGCTCACATCATATTTTTGTCTGTCTATTTATGCCAGTTGCATTTTTTAATTTACATTCAAACATTGTAAAACAAAGGTCCAAAGCAAATTCTATGTGGAGCTCTGGGATTTGAATCCGTGACACTCTGCATAGGAAGGAGAAGTGCTAACCACTAAGCTAGAAAGAGGTCTAAATATGTCATATTAACCACGGTAACTAGAATAATACGGTAGGGTTCACGCGCATGATGCGCAGTAAATCTTGGTGTCAATGACGTCACACAGACGTATCAGCTGGTTCACCTGTTACACTGAATGTAGTAATAATCATTAACTGCTTTTCTTAAATCACTGTTTTCATTAACCACAAACATAATACCCGTTATTAACTATTATTAATGTTATACAAACACTTTCAATGATAATATTATTAATGAGTACAATATTATATTCATGTTTGTTTAACGGTTGGTTAGTATTAAAAGGTGGCTCCATCGGCTTGTCCAATTAATACAATTAAAATATGGTCGCTTAGTTTTTATTTGGAAATGTATCAATAAATAACAAGTGTCAAGTATTGAAACAGCTGTTTATATTGAGCCTAATAAATAGTATAATTTAGTCTTGAATTATTACAGTTGTAGCTTTTTTTAAATAAAAAAACAGTTCTTTTGTCTGAAAATGTTTTATTTTTATTTAATTTGGCAAAATTTCAGTGATAATAATATAAAATAGTATTATTATAAGTATTTTTAGTGTTTTAGTAATAGTTATTAACCGGTTAAAGCCTAGTCGTGAACGTAAACAGTGATTTAAGAAAAGCAGTTACTGATTATTACTACATTCAGTTTAACCGATGAACCAGCTGATACGTTTGTGTGACGTCATTGACACCAAGATTTACTGCGCACCATGCGCGTGAACCCTACCGTATTATTCTAGTTACCGTGATATTAACTGTTGAATTGATTAATATTAAATCCATTAATTCTATTATGATATTAATAGATTTAATATTAAAATATATTATATTAATATTATAATATAACCCCTAATAATATTAATTAATAAATATGTCGGCACTGGTGGTGCAGTGCTGTAACCCAGCTACTTGGGGTCAGAGTGTTTGGGAGATTGTAGGCGATAGGTTCCGTGCTCTGTCCTACCGACACGGCGTCTGCTCAATTGTTGCCATCGATGTGGACACTACTAGAGAAGTCTTTGGTATCCATGTTGGATGGTAGTCTCAAGGTTCAGATGTTGTGTAGGGGAGAGAACTGAGTGTAAGACTTGACAGTTAGCTGAAAATCAGCCCAACACTACGTGGTTCGGATTCCACTGTAAAGCTGTAGGTCCCATACTTGTCCTGGCTACTGGTTATTGGCTATTGATAAATAGTCCTTTCAAATATAGGTCGAACTAAGATAGTAACAATGAATAAACTCGTTAATCTTCACTCATCACACTCATTCACCCCTCATATTCGCCCATATCTCTACGATCGCCGTTTTAGAAATGAACAATGAATAATAATAATAATAAATTCAACAACCTGTTCAACAATTCAAAAACTACGTTTGTGAACAGTTGGTTTGCTAGTTTAATCTTGAGTGAACTTAGTCTGCTTATAGGGTGGTTGGGTGGACATGTTCGTCTACGTTCATGAGGTTGTCGGCACTGGTGGCGCAGTGCTGTAACCTAGCTACTTGGGGACGAAGTGTTTGGGAGATTGTAGGCGATAGGTTGGATGCTCGGTCCTCTTAATACCGGCATGGCGTCCGCTTAATGGTTGCTATCGGCGTGGACACTACTAGAGAAGTCTGGGGTGTCCATGTTGGGTAGTAATCATTGCGCGGATGTTCTGTGGGGGAGGTAACTGAATATCAAGCTTGTAATTAGCTGAAAATCCAGACCAGCACTACGTGGTTCGGATTCCATGTAAAGCTGTAGGTCCCTTAGTTGCCCTAGCTCCTAATAATTGCCCTTTCTGAGGAACAGTTCAAATCAGTTAGTAACCAGACTACACTCATCCACACTCATCCTACACTCATATAATCATACATATTCGCCTTAAAATACCAACAACGTTGTGTCGGCGTCTCATATGTAAGAGCTGGCTAAGTTTCCGTCGTCTTAGCTGTATATTGGGTGGGTCTCCACCAGCTTAGGTGTGTGTTGACAAGGTGGATGCACCATCGTTAATATGTATATGTAAGAATCGTTAGTTTTACACTCCACGTAGTCGGGCATTTCTCAATTACCCCACAGGGAAGAAAGATACAAGTCACATCCAATAGTAAGCTGAATGGAGTCTAGAAGTAGTGCGGATGGAAGGGCTAACACCGTTGTCAGTCCATCTCCTTGAAAATCCTTGTGTGAGGGATATGTTTGTTACTACAGATTTATAAAGATGTACATTAGCGGTGATGTATTTATACCTGTCAATGAGACATTAGCTGCGGTCATAAAAGAGCGACGTTTGTTTTTTTTGTCTCGCAATTGTTAGTGTATAGCTCGTGACTGTGCCATCATGAATTGCCATCCTTTTTGTGGGATTTTAAAAATTCAATTAACAAATAGTTTAATATTGAACATAAAGGATGACTTGTAGTAACAGGAGAGTTGTATTCAAGGGAGGTAGTGGCGTAGTGTGTATGGGGCTGTGAGTAGAATATCACGATTGTGCTTATCCAAGTACGGTATACACTCTATTCTTGCTTCTTGTTGATCAAATAATAAAATATAACTTGTGAAATCATTACCACTGTTAGCCAAGTCTATTCAGTATTATATTTAACTTCGTTATTGAATAGGCCACCATGCAATTTCTCGAGTTACGGAGATAATAAGATTTTATTTTGAAGAGAGCTCACTTGTTGGGTTATTTGTTATGTGAAATGGTAGAAATGATACTCACATACTCCTTTTATTCATGTAGTCACGAGTCACAGACCGAGGCAGAAGGTTAAGAGTGTTAGTTGGGGTTTTTAAAAAAACGGATTTTCCCGTTAATTCACTAGCACTACATTTTTGTTTCCATTAATTCACTACCGCTCGATAAAATATTCTATTGTTCTAAACACTCAAGAACTTAGACATGGAGAGATCACATTCTGTGGCAAATAAATAATTGGATTTACCAGTTTGTGATTAACATTAGTAGCCACCTAACCTAACCTAACCTGACCTAACCGTAATTGTGATAAAAAGGTAGTGGTAGTGAATTAACGGAAAAAGTTCAACAAAATCATCTGATTAACAAATAATAAAGTCATTTGGTAAAATATCATCGATGATTTCCAACACGCTATGTTTGTATTTAATTATATAATATCAAAGGTCTCAAAAGTGTTCTGGGTTAAATATTGGTTATTATCAGGTTCACGATGGTTTCGCGATTTGAACAAATAAAACCACAATGTACAAAAGGAAACAATACCAATACGAAATACAGTAAAATAAGAAGAATGCAGAAAACGTTGAAAGTTTATAGAAAAATATTCGCTTTATTGTCATATACTGTAAATTTATTATAATTAGTTAGTTGTATCATAAGTGTCAATATTCAGTAGTGACAACTTAAAAAAAATTTTACTTAAATTCTATCTAACGATTGATTTTTAACTCAGCAACATTTATAACAATCTACTTATGTTGTGGAGTCTTAATAGTTTTCTAGAAGCCATTATTAAGTTGAAAATTAGCATTGAATGCTTTGTTAAATGAAAAATCCAATAGCAATCATTCAATCCACGTCCTCTTACTCACGTGCACCCACATATAACGATCTCGGCAGGGGAAGGCCATTCCTGTGAATTAATTAACATAGTAATGTATGTTTGTAAACTTGACATCGGTGTGTACTAACACAAACCCTCATTAACATTAGACAAGGACAATGTTTTTCTAGATCAAATAAAATAACTCCAGTTCAACTCCATTAAAGAAATGGAAAATAAACTGCGTACAACTGTTCGTAAATAACTATGTAAATTCCAATCGATGTGGATACTAGTAACGTTGTGCTGTAACCCAGCTACTTGGGGGCCAAGTCTTGTGTACACTGCATTTACGTACACATATAAAAGTAATGTATCATAACTATGCATGCCATAAGGATTACAACGTGTACAAGTAATTAATTTTACAACCTCTAGAAGCCTCAAGAAAACATTGTTTCAGGGAATTGATAAGGACTTTTTTTCTTGAAATGTTCAAATTTAGACACATATACAACTTATAGAAAACATTCCTGCTAATCAAACACGTATTAAAATATAAATACCATAAATTAACGGAATTTTTAGTAATAAAAGTGTAAAGTTGATTCGCAGTAACACTAGTTTAAAATTCCGGTATTTTTTTTTGTTCCTACTAGTATAAAAATTTGTAAAACTTAGAATAAAATTAAAAGTGCATATTTAATAACGTAAATTGAACGATGAAAACAGTGGTAGATACGAGGTTTCATATGCTTCTTAGTAAAAAACCTTCAAAAACTCGGTTACACATAATTTATGCTCCGACTAGCATAATTTTTCAAGTAAAAGTTTGTGAACCGTTGTACCAAGTGATTCCTCCTGGCCGGATCCATTGACTTCAAAGCACATTCTTTAAGTTCTTGAATGTATGTTCTGGAAGTAAACAACGAGAGTAAAAATGATATGTAGTATATTGCATGAATACGTGCAGAGGAAATCATTTCAACTCAGACATAACAGAGTACCTATTTTTTCGGCAATAAAAACCTTAGTGGTTTCTACTCATAGAAGAAAGAGATGTCAAAATCTCGGTGAATGAAAAATAGAAGAAGATAAAAACCTTATTACATATACTGATAACAGTTTAATAGTTAAAGCATCGATTTTATATACTCAAATATTTAATTCTTACTCGGTGCTAAATTCTGTTTATCTAACTATCAGCTGATTCGGAGAGTCCAATAGTGGAGCGTCATAGCAGTGCCATGTAAATGTAATGCAGTCTCTGTAATAGCAGATATCACTAAGCAAATTACTGAAACAACTACTCCTATTAGATGAGATATCTCATGAGCGTTAAGTAAATAATATAAGCACAAATAGAAGCTATTAATTATGTGTAATATATTACTTATTATTAAGTAACAGTTCTTGAACTAAAAATCAAAACGTATTTAAATATTACAACTAAATCCATGTTATATACGATATTATTTTTATAGAATTCTTTTAATATTTTAAAAATATAATGTATAAGTGTTTAATATTTTGAGATCACTTATTTAGCCTACCCACCCACACTATCTTATTACTCACGATACTTTAGAATATACACCTAAGAGTAACTTTAAACTTAGTAGTAATAAAATATTTTTATCCTGAGGAACTATCTAGTCTTTATCTTGAGGAACTATCTAGTCTTTATCTTGAGGAACTATCTAGTTTTTATCTTGAGGAACTATCTAGTTTTTATCTTGAGGAACTATCTAGTCTTTATCTTGAGGAACTATCTAGTCTTTATCTTGAGGAACTATCTAGTCTTTATCTTGAGGAACTATCTAGTCTTTATCTTGAGGAACTATCTAGTCTTTATCTTGAGGAACTATCTAGTCTTTATCTTGAGGAACTATCTAGTCTTTATCTTGAGGTGAGGAACTATCTAGTCTTTATCTTGAGGAACTATCTAGTCTTTATCTTGAGGAACTATCTAGTCTTTATCTTGAGGAACTATCTAGTCTTTATCTTGAGGAACTATCTAGTCTTTATGGGCTACTTAGGTTTAAATAACTATATTAAATGTTTCTATGTGATAAAATAGAATCTAGTTTTTATACACAATTAATTAAGATGGAAAACGTCACCACTTTTGTAAATTTGTTAAGTTTGATAACGTATTTACATATCAAACTTAACAATACGTGTATTAACATAGTGTAATAATACATTACTATTTTAAAACTCTACATAATCAGTATAACATTAAGAACATATGGAATTGTATGAACAATTCTTTAAGTATATTGTGTGTTAAACGATCTTTCCTTAATAATACTGTGTTTTAATACAAAGAATAAATAGCGTTTTATCAGGATAAAACATAGAATTTTATAATTAAAACCTGATATTTTGAAAATAATATAAAACATTTTTTAACTCATTAATTTAGATTTGTAAATTGTGAATGGGCACTATTTTATAACATGTATTTGTATAGTTGGTTTTCATACAAAATCCACGGTAATTAGGAACCGTTACAAAACCGAATTATTAACAGCTGATATATGTTGGGGTATTGAATTTTTTCATAATTAATGATACAAACAAAAAGAGAGACATCTACCCTGCGGACTATTATTACAATCCTCACTCTCATCCCAAGAGCCTGAGAAAATAATAAAAATCCCAATCTTATTATATGTATGGCTTGAAATAAAACAACAACGTTAGTTTTTAAAATATAAAATTAATGGAATAACTATGTGAATTATCATATTTTGATAAATTTTAAGTTAATTAGCATTTCAATGTAAAAGGTCCGGAATTAAATGCTAAATTCATAAAATAAAAAAAAGTTAAAAGTTAAATAAAAATCTATGTATTTAACACAATCAGCTTAGGGGTAAATAAATACAAAGTAAATAAAATAACGCATCATAAACAATAATATAGGAAACTCTTTAATACAAATAAAAGACGTGGACTCACATAATGTTGGCAATTTGTAATATACATATTATAAACACATAAATATTCACAAGAAATAAAAACACAAGTAAATAAAAAATAAATAAATAAATGTTTAACAGTAAAATTATAAATTAAAAAAATAAGTTAGATATAGGTCTATAGAAAATCTAAATTGTAGAATAATAACCAGAAAACATAAAAAAATAAATAACAATAAAAGACACTGGAAATTAATAAATAAATATAAGGTATGAAAAGAAAAAGTAAGTAGTTAACAAATAATACAATTTATTACAAAAAATAAACGAATAAAACAAATTGAAAACGAAACAAAATTTAAAAATATTTTGTTAGAGAAAAATTAAGTAATAAACAAAAAATCACCTAAATTACAAAAAATAAATCTATAACTAAAACATTGGAAATAACAAAATTTAAATATATGGTAATTAAATAAAAACTTGTTGGGAATAAATGACGTCACTCACCACAGCTTTCATGGTGGATAGATAGAGCTGGGCACCAGCAAGTGGAGTTGTTTACTTAGATATACCAAGCAAGCTTATATATATATATCCATACCCTGGGCGTGGTCTCTACTGGTAGTTCCTTATGTACAATCCTACATTACTTCAGAACCTTGTTATAATTCCACCACCATTCGTATATAACAAGAAAACCACTCTGAATCAGATAAATAATATAATTAATAATATGATAAACCACTCGTTTACTTAGTTCAGGAAAGTAATGATAGGTCCGTATCACTTGCCTTCTACTTTATTTGAAGGGATAAGGAATGAAAGCTAGTCAACCTGCAATGAAGATTTGCCCATCTTATCTCAATGGTGGGTTGGAAAATAAATGAATAAATAAAATAAAGGAAGTTTTATGCAGATAAGTAAATGCAAGGAATGCTATCTGTGAGTGTATGTGAATGCTTGCGTACACTTTACGTGTATGCTCACTTTAAGAAAGACAACAATAAAATTATTACTTTATTTAATTTCACATAAATAAACGAAGTTTAGAGCGACATTTAGTCGAGTTAGACATTTATTTTGTTTAATATTATAATTTGTTTTGTCAAATGAATTACTATTTTTAAGCAATGTACAGTTAGTTAGTGTTCTACGTTATTTAAAAAGGGCACTGATAATACATTCAGCTTCCCCCCTAAAAAAATGTTTCCATGTGGGGGTTATCTTTAATAGTATTTGAATTCATGTATCTTTTACTTTTGTGTACTATACTCGTATGTAAAGAAATCAAATAATTAATTTGGATTTCTATAAGGTACTGAAACCGCCTGGACATATTATGTACCCAAGTAACGTAAATCCTGTACATATGTAGACAACGTACTTGATCGATTGATCGTCCATTTTACTCTTTAGAAGCATTTCATTCAATAAAGCCGTTGGCTCGTTTCAATCCACGAAAAACGCCAACAAACTATGGCTTTCTATTATTTTAAGGATTTTGTGTAAAAAACGATCGTAATCGAACAGTTGAAGTATCATTTGATAGGGGAAAAACTGTTTCAGTGGGCCATATGGTGATTTTTGTAAAAAAATATATTTGGTCATTTTTTGTAGTTAAAAATGTGAAACTTGAAATGTAATATTTGAAGATTTTCAATTAAAATCTAATAATATCAACTTATTGCCCCCTAGATTGGACCTTTGATATTGATAAAGTGCTCACTATAACTCATCTTATTTATACACATGAACCCTGTCGTTGAAATAGAACTGCATTTTTTGTACCGCTGACAGTAAGATTGAATATCTAGTATACGTCTGTGGATTCTCCAGCGGCAGCTTGGCAAGTAGGAAAACTAAAAATATGTACTAAAAATAAAATAGTACTTTTAAAGAGATTAGGTAAAATCATGAAAATGGAACTGTAACGTCTTTTATTAAGTAAAAACATTATATTCAAAGGTAACTATAGTACAAGCACTGTAAAACAATGTCCCTCGGTTTGGGTTGGAGTAAACTATAATCCTGTAAAAATATATTTAACAACATTTAACTAATATATTGATTTACTAATACATCTTATAGTAGACCTGTGCAATATTTAGTTTGTTAGAATCTTTTATTCCTTATCATATTTTATAGATAAATGATTACACATATTTTTGTCTGTCCAATTTCATTGTCTGACGTATGAACATTTTAATTTTATTATGTAACATATAATTTAAGTATTGGATATGAGATAAGTAGAGATTGTACATATTGTAAGGTATTATAAAAAATCAGAAATATCTATAATTTGTTTGTATCTTTGGTTACTCAAAAAAGGAAATGAAACATCTGCCAAAATACCTTGTACTTGTTTAACTAAATTTAACAGAAAATCAATGAAATTATAGTAATAAAACAAATAAACATTCAAATCAATGCTTATTCTTATTCTTCTTAAAATAATTTATTTTAAATCAAAATAAAACTGAAATTGTTTACACAAATAATAGAATAAATAAAAATTAAGTTTTAATCTCATGAATAGTAGTTGAATTAAATTTCATCTTAATAGTTCTGAATTAATTTAAATTCTTGATTAAATGGATATGAAATGACGTTGAAAGGTGTATTCTTTCCCAGGAACCTGTAAAATAATAAAAAAAAATATTTTTTTAAAATAATTCTCTCTTTATTACTACTACAACATTCTGACTTTGAAGATAAGAACGAGAAAACTGAGAATTGGTTTTGGTTTGAATAGCTGAATACGGTAGAGGACCAAACTAACTATGAATAGGGCAAAAAGAATCAAAATTCCAACTTAGGTTTCTTCCTGAGGACAGTCAAGGTATCCAAAGGTAGGCAGGAAAAATGCCAAACTTCGAAGAAGACGAAGAACGGTTCGAAATGAGGTGGTGAATTCAACTCAAAGTAGAGGCGAAACAGGGTGGAAGAACTGCTGAACCTACTATTTACTTGAGCACAATAAAGATTATCTGAAAGTAATTAAATAAATAATATTAAATTAATTAAATAACAATCATAATTGACGGTAATAATATCGATTGCATGGATTACGACTGAATGATAAAGTGTCTTTACACACAATCCATTGACAAACTCATTTCTATGATTAACACCTTAAGACAAAACAAATCCATATTTTAAAACTGAAACACCGGACCTTTTCCGTTAATTCACTACCACCACTTTTAACGTAACTTTACTACCACTACTTTTTTATCGCAGTTACGGTTAGGTTAGGTTAGGTCAGGTCAGGTCAGGTTAGGTTAGGTGGCTACTAAAGTTGATCACAAACTGGTAAATCCAACGGTTGACTTACCGCCGTATGCGCTCTCCGTGTGTAATTCTTAGAAAGCGATAGGATCAGGCCAGCGATATCGGATTCTAGCGGATAACGAATACCACAGTGGACGTAAAAATGATCGGGAAACAGTTTTAGAGCAGTATAATATTTATCAAGTGGTAGTGAATTGACGGAAACAAAAATAGTAGTGGTAAAAAAATTACGGTTGTGAATTAACGGAAAAGATCCGAAACACCTAATCCCTTTTAATACACTGTAGTGCATGTCTTCTGGAGAGTGGTGCAATTTTATATTTTATGTAAAATATAAATACATAATTAAATAATAAAAACAAACATATATATAAGTAAATAGATCAAATTAAAAAGTAGGTCAAGATGTGAATGGGACTAATCAGATTTGAATTTCAACAATTCAAATTCGGTGTATCGGTGTGAAAGTAACTTAAAAGATTTCTCTTTTTTTATATTTTCTTCGGACTTGAGGATGTCTATTTGATATGTAACAAACATTTGCTGCTCGTGGAATGCTCTTCCAAGTGTATTAATTACCGAGTAGGATAACACCTCGTTCCTTCTGTAGATCTCCGGGGCGTGGTCATAGTTAACTAGATGTCTGAGCGGAGTAATTAACATTATTTATGGCTGTAGTAATATTAATACTAAAGATGAATGTAAATAACAACAGTCTTAGAACTTAATGTGAATACGTAAAAATAGGACTAGTGTATAGAGTAAATACGCAAAACGAACAGGACTAATGTGGATTGAAAGCACGTAAAATGAAGTGGACTAGATTGTAGTGAAAATACGTTTTACCATAGTAAAATTAACGGCAAAACGTAACTATGTATATACATCAAACAAACTGGTCCCCACTCTCTATTATGCTAGTATGTATAAGAACACATGAATAAGCAGAGTGTTGGTTCAATAGGTATACAGTACAAACAGCCATTAAGTATAATATAAACACTAATAGGCCAAGGAGTAGAATATTGAGAATTTAACTAAGCATAGAGTGAATACGTTTTTATCACTTCATGATTGTTTGTTTTATTTTCAGTTATATTCCCTGAACACATTATCTGTTGTAAAATATATATTTAATTATTTAAGTTTTAAGAAATTTGTTAATTTATTATTAAGACGCTGATCTTCAAGATACAGGCGATTATGGATTTAGAATCAGTGTGGATGAGTAAATGTTATGCTAAAAACTAAGGCCAACTATTGCTTAGAAAGTGTCATTAATTAATAGCCCAATGAAAACTTTAAATACAAATACTAGATATTGACCTGATAAAATAGAGATTTTATGAACAATGGACTATTAAATTTTCTTCCACAATATTGTCATTTTAAGAAAATGAAAAATATGTTGGTCTTAAATAAAGACACAAGAGTAAATTGAGTCGAGAGTAGCTGTCCGTGGTATTAACCCACCCACACACCCCTACAAACATACAGTGATATTGTCCCACCCACACACCACTACACGTACAGTGATACTGTCCCACCCACACACCACTATACGTACAGTAATATTGTCCCACCCACATACCACTACACGTACAGTGATACTGTCCCACCCACACACCCCTACAAACGTACAGTGATACTGTCCCACCCACACACCACTTCACGTACAGTGATATTGTCCCACCCACATACCACTACACGTACAGTGATACTGTCCCACCCACACACCCCTACAAACGTACAGTGATACTGTCCCACCCACACACCACTATACGTACAGTCATACTGTCCCACCCACACACCACTACACATACAGTGATACTGTCCCACCTACACATCACTAACGTACAGTCATACTGTCCCACCCACACACCACTACACATACAGTGATACTGTCCCACCTACACATCACTAACGTACAGTCATACTGTCCCACCCACCCACCCCTACACGTACACTGACATTCAACTCGTGCATATGTAACTCGTGTAGGAATGTGACTACCGTCGGCGCAGAAATTATGTGAACCCAACTATGAAGGTTGTTCATTATGAAACTAAAAGGCGTATGAAAAATACAATCACACCACTGTATTCCTTACTTAATTTTACATTTAGGAATTTCCATTTCAACATTTTACTACAAGGTCTAGTAATTGCTATCCTGTTTGGAACAAAAACGTACCGGAATTTCAACTAGTTTTCTCTGTGCATCAAGTTTACATTTTTATTACTAATTATCCGTCAATGTGTCGAATTTTAATTGTAATATATGGCTTTCAGAAATATTTTTTATAAATTATGAATTTCATTCATAATATTAAATCTTCAAGAATAAAGTTCTTATCAATTTCCTGAAGCAACATTTGCTTTGATTTTTAGAGATCGTAAATTTAATTGCTTGGTTGCGTTGTAATGTTTAAAGATAGTGTGGATTGACGTACGTATAATACGTTACTTTTATATACCTAAGTAAACGCAGTGGTTTTAAATTGATTTGGATCAATTTAAGAAATTGAATTGAACCAATTTAACAATTGAATCAATTTACAATCGAATTGAATAAATTTAACAATTGAATTGAACCAATTTAAGAAATGAATCGAACTAATTTACCAATTGAATCTATTCAAACTAACAATTGAATTTAATCAATTTAACAATTGAATGTAATCAATTTAACAATTCTTTAATTAACTTCTTATAATTAAAATTGAAAAATACATCATACAATTATTGATATGAATCAATTTAGTAACATATTTGAACCAATTTAACAATTGATTTTAAACAAGTATTTAAAGTGATTCTAATAGTTATTTAACAATGATTACCAGTGACTTACTATCTCTGGCACGTTCAGTGCAAACTTATTATCAGCAATGGAGGTAATTTTGATTTCCTGTCCCCGGACAGTTTTATAATGGCAGAGAATCAGCTTACACCAATAACTTATCAAAATAAAATTGAAAAATACATCATTAGTAAACAGATAGTAGTGGGGCATTTTGAAACAACCATCTCATAAACAGAATTCACTGCCAGGATTGAGAATGTATGACAAGGTTAACATTAATTACGAATTCCCCTGATGCAATTTACAATGAGCAAAACAAATCCCTTCTACTTAATTGAATCTTTGTGTTTGAAAAATATATGATTAATTATTAATAATTAATAAATATTAATGATTATTAAGTAATAAATGTTATCCAATTGCACATTTTATCATGCATTTAACTGAGTTTCTTAAGACAGCTATTTATAAAATCTCATTTATTTAAAGTTTTTTAATTATAACTTGACTATGTTAATGCTTATTTTATTGTTGTTTGATTACCTCTTAAACGTCTAATGCTAAACGTACTCAAAGCTATTTGATAGTAATTATTTATTGTCTAATGTTTAAACATCTAACCTTCAGTTGTTTTTAAGTTCAATGTAATAAACAGCTCTAGTTATACAGGGTATCTCTGAACTCTCTGATAGGCTCTCTTGTTTATCGTTTCTGGTTCATTTAGGATCACAAATTAAATATCATATTTAAAGTGTTCAAAACACTTTAGTATTCTTTCAGACGCCATTTTGTTTTGTTTACTTTTAAATTAAAATCTCAAAAGCAAAAAGGTTAATTGAGCTGTAATTTTGTATGTTCTTTTATAACATAAACATCCATTTTGAGAAAACTATGGGTTTTCCTGTATCAACATTTACAAAATGGTGGCCTTTTAAAATGTTTAGTCCTAAATAACTCGTAAACCAATTATTATAAAAAATTGCAAAGAATAAAATACATATAAATTTGTGTTGCCTGATGATGCTGGTGAAAGGCCTTGTAATAAATTGTTCTTTATTGGTAATTTGTGAAAATGTATAAAAAAATGAAGAATACCAATAACGACTCCATCTCAAACTAACATAAGAATAATATGTTTTAGGCTGTTTAATTAACAATCTAATGATATAAACTTTTCAAAAATCGCATAAAAATAACAAAGAATAGATACTTTATGTGACAGTATGTACAATACAATATGCCAGTACAATGTGTAACACACATGTAACAGCTGATAATAGTAAAATTATTTGTGATAGTCTTAAGCCAGTTGTTTACACAAACTTTATTGTTGTACTAGTCAGATGATATAAGACTATTACAAATGAATTTTTATTATCAGCTGTTACATGTGTGTTACACATTACTGGTACATTGCACTTTACATACTGTCACATAAATTATCTTTTTCCTAGTTATTTTTCATCCGATAAAAATCGTGATACCATCGGATTTGTAATTGAATATCATAAAAAATATAATTCTGTGCTATTTTTAATATAATTATTGATTTATGAGGTATAGGATTTAAAATTTAAAATGGCCGCCATTTTGAAAATTTTGATTCAGGCAAAACCCATAATTTTTTCTCAAAATGGAATTTATACATTTTGAAAAAACCATACAAAATTCCAGCTTAATTTTAGATATAAATTTAAAAGTAAAAAACAAAATGGCGGCTGCTAGAATAACCGAGGTGTTTCGGAAACTTTAAATATGATATTTGTGATTCTAAATGAACCAGAAACAATAACCAAGAGATCTTATCAGAGAGTTCAGAGACACCTTGTATATATATGGCAAGTTTAAATGATCTGGAATAGGTTAGTCTATACTAATAGTGATAAACACATTGTAAAACATATAAATAAATCTGTTACACCAGCATCTAAATGACCAAGAATAGCTGAACGACTAAAAAGTACATTTTTTGAATTAGCTTACAATGACAAGTTGACAGTAAATTAAATTAGCTGTCCATTATGGTATGAAAATAATTGCACCATAAAATTACAGTAAACTACAGTGTAGGTAAAAAAAAAAAAAAAAAAAATATATATATATATATAAAAAATAATTAATAACTTTTATAATCACAACACAATTAACGTTCATCACCAAATCATCGGAAAACATCAGATATCCACATCTCATGGAAGTTGCTATGTCTTTTTGGATGGGGTAAGACGAAAAGAAGTGGTCCCAAATGGTAGCCCTGGAATATTCCGGAAACGGCGAGAACTGAACAGGAGGCCATCAAACTTACAAAAAATCGGCCAGGGCAAAAAAACTTTCTAATAACGAAAATAAAGAGCCGTGAATTCCAAATCCTTTAACGATAAGAATTTTATGGTTTATCTTATGAGAGGCTATCGAGAATACCATACAGACATAGTTAGCTAGTCAGTCATATAGTCATACAGACATAGTAAAAATATACCACCAATATATATAACAAGCTGTTTATAGGACTGGTCTTGTATATTTGTCATTTATATTATGTTGGTGAATTAAAATTTCAACGATGCCAGGAAAGGATCTTACCAGAGGGATTTGAGTCACGACTTAAATATGTAGTCCTGGGCTGAAAATAAGGAAATACGGCCATATGATTGAGAGATTATTTAATACTGCAGAGCATAAATGTATAGATCAATTAGTTGAATATCTCTGGGTGAGGGAAAAGGGGAAAGTGTGGTAATCTTTGTCATCAGAAGTTCAGAATAATTGTTGAGTTTAGCCAAGCTAGTTAATCTTTTGTCATCCAATGAGCATCCTCAAAGAACCTGTAAAGAGTTATTTTATAATGGAATGAAAATGACCTTATTAATTATTAAAAAAGATAAAATTTGAAATTAGGATTATTGAGCGTTCTCTTACTCGTATACCTAACCACAAACTGAATATACTCGTAATAAAAATAATAATCTATTTACTACAATGGAACGTATATAGATACAATAGATTTAGTAAAAATTATGGAAAGAAAATAATACTAAGACAATTTAGAAAAGAAATAAAGAAAAACTAGAAAGATTCTTGTTAAAAAAAAAAAATGAAAAAGATCGAAAAGCTCTCATATTCTATAAGGATAAGTAGGTTAGTTGTCTATGCACATATCTTTAGAATGAATGATAGTAGATTTAAAAATCAATCGTAAATTTTTTACAATAGAAAAACCAAATAAATTGGTTCAAGATTGTTCTAAATTACTAATAGGCTATTGCTAGCTTAGTGAATAGCACTTCTGCTTCATATGAAGAGGGTCACGGGTTCAAATCCCGGGAGGTCCACTTAAAACAAATTTGCTCGATGTGTTTAGACCTTTGTCTCATAACAACGTTCGTACATTAAGTCAAAATGCCACTGGCGTAAATAAACTAAAAAAATAAAAATATTACTGTTAGAATTATTAGAGGTCGAAATAACCTTAGATTCGAGCTTAAGGTAAAAACATATAAGACTCTAAGAAAAACAAGCTCAAAACTAGAAGGAAAATGTATGAAGAATGAAAGAAGGCTGCAACTGAAAAAATGAAAGCATATTGGAGAAAAACGAAAAGGGGCGAATATGGAATAAACAAAAAACAATACTTGATTTGTTAATTGAAAATAACGCGCTACATTATTTTTACACATTGACTTCATCAATTTCAAACAGTTAGGCAGCAAGAGTTACTGATGTGGCCGGATACAAATACACAGTAATTTACCGATAACGACGTAACAGTGGTTGCACAAGGGAGATACTGGACCGAACTATTAACGATCGTTTTATTACACGCCATCGGTAACTGTGCTGACGACCAATGCCACTATTGCCAATACCGTCGTCAGCTGTTTTTTAGTGTTGACCCGCCATCTGAATCTTCTGTGGCCTACATTAATTTGTATTACTTATTCAATACAACTGATGATATTGTAATTGACAACGAATCGCTCATTGATTTAATTCAAGAAAGGCTCGTTCTTTGGGATGAAACATTGAATAAATTTAAAGACACAAACGCAACAAAAAGTGCATAATATCATGAAGTGTGTTTATAGTTTAGAAATGATTTTGGTGAATTAGAGTACATTGAAAATAATGAATTATGTAATTATTTTCCATATGCAAACACTATTTGGTTATGTTAAACTACGTTAGGTTAAATTTTAATATTATGGTTAGGTTAGGTCAGACTAGGTTAGGTTGGATTACTTTAAGTTATGTTTCAAATTCATCTCTTCATTGACGTACGTTTTTGTTTGTATAACCAAATAGCTTTCTGTCCATTTAAAACTCAATAAATAAAATTAACGAAATGCACTTATTTTGTCAGCTGAACACAGTTGGATCGGCTGAATAAAACACAGCTGTTTCTTGTTGATGCCACTGTGTCCGTATCGGAAAATTTAACGACGTGTGTGCAAGCCTCTATGCTCGGCATCATCGGTAAACAATCCTATAATAAAAAAAACGCCGTGTATGTCTGCGGCCTTAGAATTGTTTAAGCCCTCTACATTAAAACGTACTAATCTGAAATTGAAAATATATTTTACGGTCCTGAAGAGCGCTCTTTTCATCTTTTAGTACCTGACAAAGCCGGGAGATCAACATTGGTGACAGTACAGCACCTTGACAGCGCCTTCGTTTGTTTAACATCACCCAGCCAGCACGCTTTGATACAGATACGACCAACTTCACCCCACATATTAACCATGAATAGTTAGGTATTCAAATAATGGAGTAAAATTGTGAGGGCTGGTGGCCGAGTGGTCTAAGGCATCAGGACTTTGATCCTGAGTTAAGAAATAACACAGTTAGAGATCACCCAGCCAGAACGCTTTGATACAGATACGACCAACTTCACACCGCACATTAACCATGAATAGTTAGATATTCAAATAATGGAGTAAAATTGTGAGGGCTGGTGGCCGAGTGGTCTAAGGCATCAGGACTTTGATCCTGAGTTAAGAGATAACACAGTTAGAGATCACCCAGCCAGAACGCTTTGATACAGATACGACAAACTTCACACCGCACATTAACCATGAATAGTTAGATATTCAAACAATGGAGTAAAATTGTGAGGGCTGGTGGCCGAGTGGTCTAAGGCATCAGGAATTTGATCCTGAGTTAAGAAATAACACAGTTAGAGATCACCCAGCCAGAACGCTTTGATACAGATACGACCAACTTCACCCCACATATTAACCATGAATAGTTAGGTATTCAAATAATGGAGTAAAATTGTGAGGGCTGGTGGCCGAGTGGTCTAAAGCATCAGGACTTTGATCCTGAGTTAAGAAATAACACAGTTAGAGATCACCCAGCCAGAACGCTTTGATACAGATACGACCAACTTCACACCGCACATTAACCATGAATAGTTAGATATTCAAATAATGGAGTAAAATTGTGAGGGCTGGTGGCCGAGTGGTCTAAGGCATCAGGACTTTGATCCTGAGTTAAGAGATAACACAGTTAGAGATCACCCAGCCAGAACGCTTTGATACAGATACGACAAACTTCACACCGCACATTAACCATGAATAGTTAGATATTCAAACAATGGAGTAAAATTGTGAGGGCTGGTGGCCGAGTGGTCTAAGGCATCAGGAATTTGATCCTGAGTTAAGAAATAACACAGTTAGAGATCACCCAGCCAGAACGCTTTGATACAGATACGACCAACTTCACCCCACATATTAACCATGAATAGTTAGGTATTCAAATAATGGAGTAAAATTGTGAGGGCTGGTGGCCGAGTGGTCTAAGGCATCAGGAATTTGATCCTGAGTTAAGAAATAACACAGTTAGAGATCACCCAGCCAGAACGCTTTGATACAGATACGACCAACTTCACCCCACATATTAACCATGAATAGTTAGGTATTCAAATAATGGAGTAAAATTGTGAGGGCTGGTGGCCGAGTGGTCTAAGGCATCAGGACTTTGATCCTGAGTTAAGAGATAACACAGTTAGAGATCACCCAGCCAGAACGCTTTGATACAGATACGACAAATTTCACACCGCACATTAACCATGAATAGTTAGATATTCAAATAATGGAGTAAAATTGTGAGGGCTGGTGGCCGAGTGGTCTAAGGCATCAGGACTTTGATCCTGAGTTAGAGATAACACAGTTAGAGATCACCCAGTCAGAACGCTTTGATACAGATACGACAAACTTCACACCGCATATTAACCATGAATAGTTAGATATTCAAATAATGGAGTAAAATTGTGAGGGCTGGTGGCCGAGTGGTCTAAGGCATCAGGACTTTGATCCTGAGTTAGATATAATACAGTTAGAGATCACCCAGCCAGAACGCTTTGATACAGATACTTCACACCGCACATTAACCATGAATAGTTATGTATTCAAATAATGGAGTAAAATTGTGAGGGCTGGTGGCCGAGTGGTCTAAGGCATCAGGACTTTGATCCTGAGTAAGAGATAACATAGGTTCGAATCCTAGTATTGAGTTGACGTTTTTCAGTAATGTTCACTTTGCACTGTAATTGGACCAAGTTTTTCCATAAGCCTCTTAATTTCTTTTATCCAAATTAATTATTTCCTTTTAATACATAAATAATAAAATAAATAAATAAATAAAAATAAATAAAATAAAAATAAAATTACAGTGATACTGTAACAACATGCCAATTACTATGGGCACTTGCATTTCATCAGTGTTTAATAAATTGATATTAAAGTTCACTTATTACTGAAAACGTTATCTACAAAAGATTTTATAAGCTTTGTGGTGGATTTACTTATGTAACTCAAGATTTTTATTGTGTTTTTGTGTTTTATTGTGTTTTTTATTGTGTTTTAAATTAATTATTGTGTTTTTTTTATTAGTATATACATATACAGTACATGTGAACGTCACACAACACTAATGTATTACATTATAAGCAAAAAAATACTACATTATAAACACAACATGCACAATTATACTATAGCATAAGGACAAATTGAACAACTGTAGCACAACACAAGCACAACATTTTTACAATATAAGTACAAATTATTATGGTGATCGCTTTCGTTGAACCACGCTCACCTTCCTCAGACCAGAGGGATTCACAAAAGAATAATTAATTCGTGGTTCACCGAATTCGATCACCATAATATTTGTGCAATTTGTACATATATTGTAATTAGTTGTGCAATTTTTACTTATTCTATAGTATATTTGTGTATTTTGTTTTTATATTGTGATGCATTAGTGTTGTGTGACGTTCACTTGTACTATATTAATAAATAATAATAAATAAATAAATAATAATAAATAGCTAACTGCTTTTTTTGAACCCTCAAGTTTATTTTTTTTTTTAACGTTTGAAATATAGTTCCATGGGCACTGTTTGAAATGTAATGAAATAAGCAAAACAAGCAATTTTTTTTTACAAAAATTAAAAACCTCTATAGTTGATTAGTAAAACACTGATAATTTAACGAAATGGTGGAAATCGTTTAATACTGCTTTCCAAATTTTAAAATTTTTATTGAAAACTGAAATTGCATACTTACTTGAGACTAAAGTCGTGAAATTTTATATTTATTAATCCAAACATCGCAAATAGAATATGGCTTCTTGTCGCCTTCGACAGTTGGTATTAAATTGAACCTATTTATAGATCTACTTATTCACAAAGTCTTTTCAGCTTTATTGATTTAAAATGAAAATTAAATACATTATTGGCTTTAACAAGGGTATAATGAGTCAATAACATTTGCCAGTTCGTATTGCTTTATTTTATGGACGAGTTATACCAAGTGTATATTTAACGGCCGTACACTACGGGGTAGCCGTAGTAGGGGTAGTAATAGGGGTATCCATAGTAGGGGTAGGTGTAGGCGTAAGGGTATGCGTAGCCATAGTAGTAGGCACTCTCGGACCCCTTCAAGTCACCTTTCCCCTCGGGGAAAGCGGGAGAGGCGGATGATGGGTAAGAATCTGCTTCGGGGACAGCGTGTGAGACGGCTACTGGGTCAGCATCAGCTAGCACTAGTGCGAGGGAGAGGAAGAGCGTCAGCAGCAAGAGTACTTTCTGTAACATAAATACAACAATAGAATATTGTTTAGACGCGGGGGGGGGAGTGTATCCTCCTTACAACGAAAAACCATAAAACACAAATAACCATACTGTGAACCCAATCCTTACCTCACTTTCCGGGAAATCAGCTGAATTGAATGTAGCGTTTTCCCCCAAGATCTTAAATATAACAAAATCAATTTGGTATGGAAGGGGGAGAGGGTCGTAGGATGTCCTCCTCCTTAACCATCAAACAATAAGACGAAACCCTAAATCATAATTTTTTTGCGGTTCAGGTACTGAGAGGTCTATTGGTCGTACATTATAAACCAATCCTCAACACCCCCCTCCTGGTTAAATCAGCTGAGAGCAGACTTCACTCCCAATACAAGTTGTATACCACTATAAGCATTGTAACAAATACAAAATGAAACCTAGGCTCAAATTGAAGAAGAAGGGACTAAAAATTATCAAACAAAATAACATTAGAAATTGTATTTTTTTTGCTCAAAATATATTCTATTAAACCTTTTCGGCTTGTTTATACAGTTAATTTTCTATTTTAAAAGATAGTTTCTGTAAGTCGAGTAACGATCATTGAAAGTTTTAATCAGTCTCTTACACAGTTTCATTCTCAGCATAAATTACATCAACAAAGGTAAACACTTCAAATACTCTGTCAGAAGCTACTTTAGTGGCTTCTAATTACGAAAGCCACGTATGTGGATAGGAGCGAAGGCCGTCAACTGCATAAAGTTGAAAGTTGTTAGTTCCAGAGGAGGTTGGAGAAGCCGTTGAAAGTCTAAAGTCTGCAGAGGTACTTGACACATTGGATGGAGGTTGGAAAACCCGTTGAAAGTCTAAAATCTGCAGAGGTAGTTAACATATTGGATGGAGGTTGGAGAGTCCGTTGAAAGTCTAAAATCTGGAGAGTTAGCTGACATATTGGATGGAGGTTGGGGAGTCCATTGAAAGTCTAAAATCTGGAGAGGTAGTTGACGTATTGGATGGAGGTTGGAGAGTCCGTTCAAAGTCTAAAATCTGGAGAGGTAGTTGACATATTGGATGGAGGTTGGGGAGTCCATTGAAAGTCTAAAATCTGGAGAGGTAGTTGACGTATTGGATGGAGGTTGGAGAGTCCGTTGAAAGTCTAAAGTCTGCAGAGGTATTTGACATATTTGATTTATGTCTCGAAGAGTTACGTTATTGTGTTGTAGAACTGTGACCTATGATTAAATTGTAATGTTTACATAGTTTAATGAAAAGTAAAAGCAACTAAATAAAAACATTAATTTCTAATGAAATACAAAAATATTAATTTTTAATGTTATAGTTTATAATTTTAATAAAAATACAAACCAACCCACAATATTTTAAAGTGAGTCTACTGGTAATTTTTACTGTCTATCAAATTATGTAAAAATTATCAATATCCAACAAATCATAGTCTCAGTGCTGTACCGCTAACATCGCTTCTACGAGATATAAATCCAATGTACCGACTACTTCAGCGGACCTTAGACTTTCAACGGGTTCTCCAATCTCCTTTTGGATGTTCAAAAGGAATCACAAAGTTATTTGATTATTCCATTGATCCAATCTATGTATTAAATTCCGTAAGAAAATCGGTCCACACGAAATTCCTCCAGCTAGGAAGAAAACAAGATCACTTGATTAGATTCATGTTAAAGCCTTAAGGGCCAAAGGCAGTGCGAAAAATATCAGGAATGTCAAAAATTACCAAGAAATCATACCAATGACACTAAGTATCCAACGATTTTCCATAACTACAGTTTTTTTTACTCGTATTATTACAATGTATGATTATAATCATAGATAACTTAGTTATCTGTGATTATGTATGATGTATGTATATATAATAAATGTATAAAGTTTATATTATAATGTAGCTGATGTTAAAATTGTGTATTTTTAGTGTGATTTTAAAACTACTTGGGTTTCCACAAAATAAAAAGTAACCGTTAAATAAAAACAATAATAAATATGTATTATACTAATTTTAACAATTAATTGTCCTAATAATGTAATCAGGGATCACGAACTGAAGTCAAAGGCCGGGTTTGTACGAAAGTAGTGAGTGACGGGGTTGACACGCGAGGCATGCAAGGAGTGTCCCCTAGTATGTATTTATATTGGGAGATGTTACAACAGTTCTCGTGATGAAACAGTTTACGACAAATACGTACATTATAATGTACAGTGTTATTGCAGTAATCAACGATCTGCTGCCTCATTAGATTTCACTTTACATATTTGTAATCCAAGGTTGGCTAGTGTGTGATAATCTGCTACTAGTTTGCATTGAAAACTAAGTTAGTATCAGTAATCTCTGAGCAATTGTGGTTGCAAACTGTCTTATTACGTAATTTAATAATAAGATAAATTTAGTCTCGTTTCTGCAACTTATAGAACGCTAGCTGTTTACCCGTGTCTTGCTACGGGATTAACATATAAACAGTATGTTTTAGTTAATTTAAAATTGTAACTTTCAATAAGCATAACTTGGCTTATTTAAAAAGTGTTCGTTTATTTGTATTTATTTAACAGCTAATGGTGTCAAACATACAGTATACAAAGTAACTCCATTACATTATCATTGAAACGTAAAAGGCCACTGGGGTGGAGCCCTTGAGTTGAAAGTGAATGAGGTTTCACTTCCAATTGTGCTATTCCGAGAGTGAGCTCTGCAACGATCCGATGAGTACTTAGGACACACAAACACACACACACACACACACACACACACACACACACACACACACACACACACACACACACACACACACACACACACACACACACACACACACACACACACACACACACACACACACACACACACACACACACACACACACACACACACACACACACACACACACACACACACACACACACACACACACACACACACACACACACACACACACACACACACACACAAACACACACACACACACACACACACACACACACACACACACACACACACACACACACACACACACACACACACACACACACACACACGCACGCACGCACACGTGCACACACACACACACACACACACACACACACACACACACACACACACACACACACACACACACACACGCGCGCGCGCGCTCATTCGTTTTTACTGATAAAATAATGTAATCACAATCGCTCAATGTCACAAATATTAGACAAAACGTTGTACTTTTATGTTTTAAGAGAATTTGAACAAAAGCCCACTCAAAGCTATACATTTAGAAATTAGCGTCACTTTGCAAAATCTCAAAACCAAGAAATACTTGTTTGAAAGTGCTAGTTAAATTTATAAAACTAATAAAACACAAACAAAAATAAAATAATGACTTTTAATGAATTCATACCCGTTAATGTTTATGGACTTGGATGCTATTCACTTCTCTTTAAAACTCACCACTATTAAAAAAGAAGAAAATAATAACACACAAAATACAACACAATTAAAAACTAAACATTTTTGGATAAAAACTGTATTTTGTGAGGTATCTAATAATAGGTATAGTTCTTTTAAATTAAATTGTTACTCCACATTTTGGAAAACTCAAAATATGTAGGCTTAACTGTATTTAAAAAAGTAAGGAAGGAAACAACAATGACAGAAATATTAATATTAATACTTTATTAACTTACTCAGGCAAAGTTTAAACTAAATGTATTAGTCTCCTGTATTCTAATTTACTTTTAAGGGATCTTAATATGTTTACAAATATAACTTAAATCCATAAAATCTGGAATCATAGAATATTTTGAACATAATTTTGATACAAGCAAATGTATTAAGTGATTCCACTACACTTTGACTAAGAAATGACAGATCATGGCATGGCCATTTTATTTTCTATTCTTACGTGTGTTTTTGTGACAAACTAATGTATCAAATTAAGCCACCACTTAGGTAGAAACATTGTGATAAGTGTCAATTAGACTACATAATGTCTAGTAAACACGCTAAATAGTTACAAATATAGTTTCTATAAAACATACCTAGACATTTGAAGTCACGCAGCTTTGTTGTCTGTATTGATTAAGGGCAATTCCAAAAGGTATACACAACTCTGATTCATTCTAATGTCAACAAGATTTTCATCGAAGTGGTTGGTTATGTTTGAACATAATCAAAATATAAACTATAATGATTATTAATCTTTTTCAAGTTTAATATTTTATTTAAACTGATTTTATACTGACTAGTTTAAGTTAAATCCCTTAAAATGTCTATACAATAATAAATATCTAATTCATATTGTTTAAATTATATCTGTTTTTCTGTTTACATTAGGAAATGCCGAAAACTATTGGCAAAAGGAGAAAGTGATATAATAAATTGTGTGGAGTTTTATCAAAATTACTTATAATTTGAAACAAAATATAATTCATCACGGATACACAACATAAAATGAATTCTTCACAATGTCCAGTAATTTATTTAAGAGAGGAAAACTGAAAACATTCACATAGTATAGCCAATTTGCAACGAGGACATAAAAAATACATTATAAGACATAGGGACAGTATAAACATTAAACCTATTTGAACCGTGAAACCAAAGAATATTATAGCTGTTATATTTGTTTGTAAAACGATTAACTGAAAATGACAAAGAAAATGCTTAGTACAGACAAGATTACAAAACCAACAGTTACATTACATTTAATGAGTTTGGGGTTGTTGTATAATTATTTTGACGCGGCGAGGTTGGCAGGAAAATTGCATAAAGTAAAGGCCGGGGATAATTTTAACACAAAGCTTATATTATTCTATCACGCCAGAGGCATTTTTTACTGTTAGTTCTAACGTTGTTATCGGACAACGGTACAAATCCCTCAAGAAAATTTTAAGTGGATCTCCCGGTATTAGAACTCGTGACCATCTGCATATGAAGCGGACGTGCTAACCACTAGGCTAGCAAGAGGCGTTTCATCATTTAGTGTAGCGGTTTTCCTCGACGACCGCTAGGCACTTTATATCAGTGTACATATCTATAATATCTGTGAACGAAATGACAGACCTATATCGTAACACTCAATTCCTAAGTGACAGTCTTGGTCTTGAATGTCACTATAGTAAATTCATATCAAGTATTATTATAATATTTGGCTTCAAAGAGGTCATATTGATTAGGAAACAATTGATCCATATTAGGCTTATTAGAGTAAATATAGAGAATTACTGCCTGTTAATATTTTTGAAGCTTTGCACTGCCTTATAACACTAAGGCCCTTATAAGGCATTACGGTTATCCTACGTTACTTTAAAGCAATGTTTTGAAATAAATTTGGCCATGAAAGAATGTAATTTGAAATTTAGACTCCCCTTAATGCACAGCTAATTGTTGATAAAACTATTTATCAATAACCTTCTGAAGGAACTACACGTTGGTAATCTCTGGTCTAAAGGATCATATGATTATTATTAAGTACCAGAAGTTGTCTGTCTAGCAATACCAAGGACTCAGGAAAATGAAAAGTCTTCGGGAGGAAATCACGCAATTTAAATATTTATATTAAAACAGAACACTAGTTTTCACATAAGTATTGCATTAAAATACCATGAACATTAATATTTATCACTGTAAACGAGAAAGAAAATGAATGAAAATTTAAAATTATATTACAAAATCTTGTAAATATCGAAAAATTTAATAATTCCCCAAACAAAAGTATAGGCAATATTAAAGTAGTTAAAATCTGGTAAAAGAAATACCACTCACATTTCCAACATCACTTCCTTATTTTTGTAAACTTTAACCATTTTTGTGAAATATTTACGTAGAAATGAGACACTCTCTATATATAAAAGAAAAGGCCCTCACTCACTCATTACTAATTCTCCCACTTCCCATAATTCTACAGAGCGGAAATTGTGTACAAAATATTTTATTGTAGTCTACATAGAACAACTAAAGTATTTTAACCTTGATGGGTAGAACACAACCCCAAAAGATTGTTTCATAACGATACGATTAGGTTGGCTTTAGTAAACTAATAACAGCTGTTTTGTAAATAAAAAACATGTTTATTTTTGTATGTTTGACATTTATCCTATTGATGCATTATAAGAGTTTACGATTAATTACACTTTTTATATATATTTTTATCTAACAATTAAGTGTAAAAACAGCTGTTAGAATGTAAATAATGATGTTTATAAATATTTAGAAGTTTATAAAGCTTTCTTAGTCTTAATATATATAAATGACAATCCATCGATTGAAAACACCTCAACATTTTACATTCATCTTTTTTAAAAAGTTACTTAATTTTTCGTAGAATGTTCCTGAAGAAAGAAAAATGAAAATATCAGGAGGAGATTGGAACATTTTGTAAAATTAACTGGTTTGATTTGATTATAAAAGAAAACAAATTAAAGGGAAACAGGTGATGTAAATGTTTCTGGAACTTATTTGTATTTGTTTATAAAAACATCTGTTGTATATTTTATTTATAATACCTTCGTCAGCGATCCTTTTCAATGGTCATTCATCCGACTGGTTTCGCTACTACTGTAGCATCTTCAGGGGTAGTTGAAAGTTCTTTATCTTGATATATTTCGTCAGATAAAACAAAAATTAAAATAAACATTTTAAATAATAAAATAAATAAATAAATAAAATAAAAATTGTGTGTTTATTTTAATTTTTGTTTTATCTGACGAAATATATCAAGATAAAGAACTTTCAACTACCCCTGAAGATGCTACAGTAGTAGCGAAACCAGTCGGATGAATGACCATTGAAAAGGATCGCTGACGAAGGTATTATAAATAAAATAGTCAAAAACGAATCCTTGGGCTAAAATGAATTTATTTAATTAATCTGTTGTATGTTATTTCTTGGTATTATACTGTATGAAATGTTGGTAAATAAACTAGTTTTATATTTATACATTTACCAATATTTCATACAGTATATTAATTTTGGACAGAATGCAATTCAATTTTGTAATGCTATTTATAATATAAATATAAATAACACTACAAAAAAAGATGTGTAGCTAATTAACATAAACAGTAATGAACACCATCACAAAAAATACATAGCGTCAAGAATTTATATTATAATTCCGTCCATCGTAATTACAGTACAGTACAGTACAGTATTTACAATTTAAATTAGGAAATTTATTTGTTTACATTGTGTCTCACATTGACTTTGAAAATTCCATGAGTGGAAGGAAACACCATATGTTCAGGTGAATAGATTTTTTGTTTGACCAGTGTTTTGTATTATGTTTAGTGTATTCCGTTATTTTTATTAGACGATGTTTCTCTATCAAAAATGCTCTATTTAAAGTTTATCATATTCTGCTGAATTTTGTTAATTCAAAAGACACAAGTTAGACGTACAAACTTAGATTGCAGAACTCGCAATGCTGCAATATATGAGCAAGACATTGGAAATGCAAAATTCCTGTTGACGCATTGTCAGGGTACATTACATTGTCTAAAATTCTTTGTCAATTTACTGAATCTAAGGCTGAACTCATCGAAATGGTATTCCCAAAACCTTGCACAGAATTTCAATGATCACGTTTGGTTCTGCGAACGTGCTATATTGGCTGAAAAAAACGTTGATTTCAAAGAAATTAATTTTCAAATTCAAAATAAGATAGCTGATGATCTGATAACATATAAATCGGTTGATTCTGTCTCCAACACGGATGATGTTGCCAACTATCTAACAGAATTTTTAAATTCACTTTAGGTTTACAATCTCATAATCTGTAATTGGAAGTTGGTGTGGTAGTCATTATGTTGCGAAATATTAACCCTCTAAGGCTTTGTAATGGCACTAGTTTTACAGTGAAAAATTAAAGCCAAAATTTTGATTGGAAATCGTAAAGGGGAAACTGTTTTGATTCCACAATTTCTAACGACGTGCCATTTGATATTAAACGATTACAATTTCTTATCCAACTTGCATTTGCCATGTCTATAAATAAATCACAAGGGTAATCGCTATCTGTATGCGGCATAAATCTTGAAAATCCATGTTTTTCACATTGAAAATTGTGTGTTGCCTGTTCTCGAGTTGGAAAACCATCATCATTATTTTTTATGCCCCAGAAAAAAACTAAAAATGTTGTGTACAAAAAAGTATTGCAAAAAAATGTTTATTTGATATATTTTTTATATTTATTCTAATTTTAATTGAATACATATGAATAAGACAGGGAAACGCCTGTAGGGTCAGCTATTGGCTGTTTATATTTCAACTTTAAATACGTTGTAATAAGTTAGCTACTAGAAATAAATTAGTATATTATGACTTTTAATTAATACATTTTAATCACTATTATTTAGTGTCAACAGTCACATACCGAGACCGAAGGCCAATGTGTCAAGAGTACAGCAAGTGATGATGTTGGCAGTCGAAGCACGCAGGGGTGTCCAAAACTTTTACAAAAGTTTAGTATATTTGTAAAAGGTACAACTTTATATAAAAATAAATTTTTAAACTTATTCAAACATTGACAGGGAAAATATGGATTACAATTGTTAGTAAGTGTTAAAACTTAGGTATTTAAAAACAAAGGTAAACAAATCCTTAAAAAGAATTAATAATTACTAGCCTAAAATCAACTGAACATTCGGAGATAATCAACCAATCCGATCAACATTCTTCTGAAATTTGGAATGGAATTTTAAACGGGTACACGAGGCTTAACCAAATACCTGACATACACAAAAGACTTTTGTGTGTAAATTTAGTTTTAAATCAGTGAGTTAAGTTTTAAAAGGGATATCAGCTGCCAAGATACGGTCGGTCTGTCATCGGATCGACTTACACATGTTACAAGGTGTGAATGCATTCCTGAGTACTCACGCGTGTCGTCTCCATGTCCCACTGTCCGGCTGTCTGTCTGCGGATGTAAGATCTCCTGCTTATATACCTGCATTGTCTATGGATGTATGCAGTCTACGTAACCATTGTCACATCCTGGTCCTAGGGGATTCCGGTTGTCGTGCCATCTGATTCTGTCCACACAGATCCTGTGTATATTCGGGGCTCCAGACCAGAAATGGTTATAGTACTATCATATAAGAAACCTCAAGAAGATCCTACGTAAACATATCTTAATATATAATCCATGAAACTTTTGAATAACGATTGACTGTCTAAAAATTAACCCCTATTTGTAGTCATGCAATAAGGTGGTAATTTTTCAATAATTTCCACCCGTAGTGCTCTAAAAGAACGTTTTTTTAACCATAAAAATAACGTGGTGAAAGATTTAAATTAATCAAAAAGTAACAGCTATTCAAATGTAAATAATGATCTTTATAAAATGTTAACAGCTGTTGGAATGTAAATAATGATGTTTATTTATATTTTTCAGGAGGAAAGCTTTCATAATAGAAATAGTTAGTGTGTGTTCAGTGGATGTTTGATCTATCTTACTATTATAGAAAAATCTAATGGTCTGTGTGTGTGTGTGTGTGTGTGTGTGTGTGTGTGTGTGTGTGTGTGTGTGTGTGTGTGTGTGTGTGTGTGTGTGTGTGTGTGTGTGTGTGTGTGTGTGTGTGTGTGTGTGTGCGCGCGCGCGCGCGCGCGCGCGCTACTGTACCCATTCAGCTCACATTTTGCATGGACATTTTTAGGGTGTCTGGTTAACAGATAGGTCTATGTTTATTTTGAAATTCTATCAGGACAACGCCCCAGGGGCTCTAAGAAGAATCAATGCATGCCCCCTATGGCAATACCAATTTGACAATGGTTTATAATAGTTTTATTAATCAGCTGTTGGTATAAACAAACAACTTAAATAATTATGAAGTAAATACTGTTCCCAACCTAAACACAACGCACTTATGCGCTCACGTGTTTCAAGTGGAAGAAACCTCTACACATTTTCACAAAGGGGAACAAAGCTGTGAATATTGCTTATAAGTATGTTTTATAAAACTTTCTTAAAAAACAAAATAAAAACACATGAACATTTTAAAATTGTTTAAATGACCTAGAGTTAACTTATTTCATCCATATTTTGCACTACTGAATGCAATAAGCACAATATAAATCAACGTAAACCCCGTTCGAAGGACAGGAACTCTGCTAGAACAGTATAAAAACAAATGTATGTCTGTGTCACTATCTGGGTGTATAATGGCAAATCACACTTCTTAATTGTCATGACACTAGAAAGTAATATATTTTTCCCAGATAAGGTCTTATAGGGCTCCGTAGACTGGCCTTTAAGGTTTTAATGGAAAATTACAGTATAGGAGTTATTTTATTTAACTAACCGTCAGCAGCTACATAAAAACAAATTAAATGGACACTTTTTAAATAGGCTAAGTAATAACATTGGGTGTTTATGCAAAAATAAATAGGTATTAATGCAAGTGCAGTGGATGAGATACTGTAAATAAATAAATAAATAAATAAATAAATATATATATATATATTACGATTTTACTTGATATAGTATATCTAACAAAATCTGTATACAAAATCATATGCTTTGTATTAATTTGATGTATTAATGGCATTGTCTTAATTTAATGTAATAATTTATTTCAAACAGTTGATTAAAAAATTAATATAACACAAAAGCTTGGCTAGTTTAGTTTTCATTGTGACATTTCTACTTTGCACCCCCCCTTAAAGTAGACTTGTATTTTAGATAACATGTTAAAACTTCGTCATCTAGGAGAATTGCAGCAGTCTGAGTGTATATATTAATATGATGGTTAATAGATAACCACAACAGAAGGGAGGTTAGGCAAGCGTAGAGAACCATCCCTTAGCGAAGCAAAGACTGCCGGATATTAAAACATTAAATTCAAATTATGTTAAATTATCTTAATAATTTGTCAGTAATGACTAAATTTATCAGTATATAAATAGAAAGAGTCACATTCATTTGAATTCTACGGAGATGACAACTGCACCTCAACCATTCATCTGCATATTGGAGCCATTTAGAGTGCGTGACAGAATGTTCTAGTGTGGACTTACAGGTAGTGAGGTTCACCGAGTGGCTATTTACAGCTTAGTAAATCCTGTCCTTTTGTTGTGATAAATAATCTGTTAATTTTTTCAATTTACATAAAACTTATTTTTAAACTTTAACATTCAGGTCTATGTGTGAACTTTCTTCAATTATTGAAGTCCCAATAATTCACTCAGCTGAAAATTCGAACATTGAAACTTGACTTCGCGGTATGAAGCCTTAGCCACTGGGCCACCAACCTACAATATCAAATTCAAAACAACTGCTATAATCATGAGGGGTTCATATCTGAAAATTTATGTTGAGATCCAATATTAATACTTGATTTATAACTAAAATATTTCTGTTGAATTTTATTTTAATTAGACTTATAATTCATTATATTTAGCTCATAGATTGGAATGCTATATGTTATTTGTACTATTAAAAAGATGCTTTAAGAAAGATGTACCGGGATTAGCATTTTACGTGTTCGCATAAATATTATTCAATTGAATGTCACACAACAGTAATTTATTAAAATATGAATTAAAAATATAAGCATTGTGATCGATTTTGATAAACCACACTTTCTTTTCTCAGATTAAGGAGATTAACAAATATATATTAATCACAACAAATATATTCACTTTATAAATTCTTAAAAATCTGAAAAGTTTTTAATTTGTACAAAAGTGGATTTGTGCAATGTTTTAGGTTGTAATGACTGAAATGATGTATTTACATACATTAAAGTATACTTGTTTTATGTACAATTTCAAAAAATCAGCTTATAAGTGATTTAAACTTTTCAGAATTTGATTAGAAATTAGTTGGATCGATGAAGATGTCTCTGGGAAAATATATGTATTTTATAAAGGCATTACAACCATTTAGTAAGGCATTATCATGACTGTCTTCCATGCACAACCATTTGTCTCACTATAATGCATCATTTACTTACTATTTATAGAAAGATGTACCATGTAATTTATAAACTTAAAAATCAAATGTGATGAAACTTCCTGTCCCAAAAATAATAAAAAGAGATAGATTTGTTAATTGGAGTTATTAATTTGTACTTTTTTCTTATCTAATTATTTTTTGTAATAAGTTTAATATTTTACTTTAATAAGAATTCATATATTCGGGTTAATGACAAAATAGTTTATGAGCCACTATTTATATGTATTATGATAGATACAAATAGATTGTATATGTTTACTAACATAAGGCTAAATAATGCATTATATAATTAATCAACAATACATATACTTTTAAGTTTCAAATAAAATTGTATTTATTTGGCGTTTGACCAAATTGTATGTTAAAACTGCTGAAGCCAATTAAATTTATTTATAATTTCATACATTTTAAAAGACTATGTACAAACAATATTTTATATACATAGCGTATGGTTAGTTGTCAGCCACCATTTATTTATTAAAAACACAAAACAGTAATTAATTTAATTTGGATCAGGATCTAAAATTCATAATATTTATTATCAGAAATAATAAAAATTCACCACAAAGCTGAATCTAATCCATCAAGCCATCACTGATTCTGATTATGCTGCCCAATCCTTCCATAAAAGAGCGCACGGGACACTGTATAACTATATGATCTATTTTTTGGAAAGAATTTCCATAGTTACATGACTGATCTAGTATTAATTTACATTTATATTTCCATTTCCAGTAGTTACATTAGTGTACGCCAGTTCGTAAGCGATTGACCAGTGTCTATTCGCTTGAGGGAGATTCATCTCGCCTCCAGGTATTGACGAATCAATAATAAGGAACTTATTTCGTTCATCAAAACTGTTTCCCTCTATAGCCCAGCTAGTATTTAAGGGGTTGATGTTCTTCGTATTTACAGCAAATCTTTAGAGCTTCACGTACCCCCTGGATAGTTCTAAACGAGCAATACATCTGGTAGCTGGACTGTTAGGAATCTATGATCTCCCAGCTATCGCACCTACCACACGAAACTATATTAAAAACTGGGTATATTTATTAGGTCGTATACAAAATTTCATTATATACACTTAACATTTTTCTTTTTTTTTATAGGTGATTCCGATTTCATTGTGTTGTTCACCAAAATTTACCTTATTAAATTCTACGTAATATTATATAACTTAAATGTTTTTTTTTTAAAGACTTAACGAATTTTTTATAGCGAGTAAAATACAAAACACTCGAAACCTTGGCACTTTTGGAGTAAAGCTCAACTTAAAAAATTTCTAAAACAAAAACTAGTGAAGGTAAGTCAGTGAAACTTTAACCACATGTGAAGAAAATTGTTGTTTGTAGTTTATTCAAATTCTATAATGTTTATTAAAAAAAAAAAGTTTCTGTAGTTATTTTTGTAAACCCTTGCAATCCTAAAAATGGCTGATAATACAAACATTCAAAACGGTTCAAAAATACCGGATTATAAAACGCCAAGTGCAATAAAAAATCTTGCGATTTTATATCACATTTTAGGGACTCAATAGCTTCTTTCTAAAGTTGATTTTCAAAATTTTCCTAAAGTAAAACTGAACAACTACGAACTGGAATACTGTGACAAGGTAAACAACCTTGGTCTTATTATCAACAATACTCTGACGTGGAATGAAACTGTTTCTGCAACTTGCAATAGTCTTTTCTGACATCCATAGTTTAAAGCGTTTTGCTTTATTCCTTCCTTACAATGTTAAAGTCATGCTGGTGAAGACTATAGTGTTACCTCCCTTGAACTACTGTGACGTAGTCAAAAATGATATGACTGTTGAGCTCTCGGAGAGACTGCAACCTGCACAGAATTATTGTATCCGTTTCATTTTCAACCTACGTCGATATGATCATGTTACTCCTTATTTTGAGCGGCTAGGTGTTTTGAAACTGATAAATCTCCATGAATACCATATCCTTATTTTGTTGTATGTTATCATTAGATCAAACTTACCATCTTTTCTCTTCGAAATATATTCTTTCTTGTCTCAAATTAGTTCTCGTTACACAAAAAGAGGAGCTCTACTTCTATCGATTCCACAACATAGAACTAAAAATTTCAATCAATCCTTTTTAGTCACTTCATGTCGTTTGTGGAATTCTCTCTATGATAATTTGAAAGTTATATAAAACCGTGCCCGCTTTGAGGCGGAGGTCAGGAAGTTGTTGTTTGAAGTGCAGAAGTGGGGGGATTGGCGGCGCTGAGAGGGGGAGGTGCATATGAGCGGACCATGTATGAGTGATAGTTCTCATGTATAGAATAACTTAAATAGTATAAAATATATTCATCGTTCGTGCTGTATTATGTAAAATTAATCTTTTTCAGTTGTTTTGTTTTTGTACTTTTCGATTCATTTTTGGCTTTTTTATCATAAATCTTAATGTACAAATTTTTTGTTTTGTGGTTAAGTGGTAGAGAGGAATAAATAGTCCTAATTTCGCCACATCAGTAAAGGCATTTTTCATTTTTACATTTCATTTTCACATGATAATTCAACAGACATCGATGTGCGGTCATGTATAAGCGAATTACCCGGCTCAGCACTTCAAAACCAGTTTCAATTGAGTATTGCTGCGTTGCCGAATCTTGTGCCTGGAGGTATTTAAACAGTGCACGAAAGGTTTATTACTGTGGAAGTATTGAACAATTAATCAGTCATGTTTTCTATCTTAATTAACCATTTTCGACACATTTTCTCATGAGAGCTTTGGACCTTCAACGACAGATTAAAAAAAGTTATAGCTCTAAAAAGATTATCAAATTAAAAAATAACGTATTCACAATTATGTAAATTTCACATGTAACAGGCTGAATGCAATGTGAAAATGATAGCCACCCATTATATTGGTGATTTGCAGAATTCACTAATCACTTTTCTAACAACTGTGAGTGATTCTCTATCCTTTAGTTGTAACATGTCTACTTGTCATTCATAGCTAAATAAGTTCCATATTACGGAGTGGAAATCCAGCTGCATGTCTGACGTGGCAACACCGAGTCCGGTGGCTCGGTCGGTCACGCGAATTACCACACATGTCTGTTGAATTATCATGTGATATAAAATGGCAAGTTTTTTTTATCACACCGTTTTATAATCTTACTTAATTTTTTTAATCTGGTATTTTTGAACCGTTTTGGAAGTTTCTATGATCAGCCATTTTTAAGATCGTAAGAGTTTACAAAATACACTTTGCCACTTTTTTAAAAGAGTAAACATTGTAGAATTTGGACATACTACAAACAACAATCTTCTTCATATGTGGTTAAAGTTTCACTGACTTATCTTTAGTAGTTTTGTTTTAGAAATTTTTGAAGTTGAGCTTTACTCCAAAAGTGCTTATATTTCGTGGTTTTTTGTATTCTACCCACTATAACAAATTCTTAAAGTCTTCAAAAAACATGTAAGTTATATGGAATTACGTAGAATTAAATAAACTAAATGTTGGTGTACAACATAATGAAATCGGATGAGTATTTATTTTGTAGCAGAGGTTCACACTCGAGTACATTGCTTTTTGAATCCGACTATAAGTTGATATCCTAAAATCGTCATGCGATACTTTTCGGAGTCACTGATGCTCCATTCAAGTTTTATCCTCTTCCAAGTCATCGAGGAAAATTGTGTTTGTATTTTAATGCCATCGACGATTCTCAAGAGGCTCAAACTTGAAGATTAGTGACTCCGAAACGCATCGTATGACGATTTTGGAATATCAACGTAAGTAAAATTGTCCTTATTTTTATGGCTATTAGGTTTAAATAGTGTAACCCAGTAACTTGGGGGCAAAGAGTTGTGATTATTGTGAGTCATTTCTCAGTCTTGGTAATGCCGAAACGGTGCCGATGTTATGGCTGATATCAAGGAATGTGAGTCATTCAGGATTTTGATGCTACCAAGGAGAGAGGACCAGTACTACGTGGTTCGGATTATGGAATAAATTTAGTTTCTGTAGATCTCTCATGAAAATTATTTCGTACTTTTAGCTTTCTCAAAAGTGTATATAATTGTTTGTGGTGGTTAGTGGAAGAGTGAAATAAAATACAATACATTTATTTCCAAAAAAGTTTGTATATTTTTCGCTATTACAAAGTTAAAAATATTATTACATTGGCATATTCCTGACAGGGCTGCAGGAAGAAGATACCTTATCAGTCACTATTGACTTTCCATTTTACTCGCAAGAAATACAGAATATTCATAATAACATACAACAACACAATACACAATCATGTAAATAAAAGAAAATGAATACTAGATATAAAAATATACGTATGACAAAAGAAGAAAAGGTGAATTCATGTAAATGTACGGAATTATCATGGTTTACATGAGATAGTTCATGTTTGATGTATGTAGATGTGTTAGTAAACTGGTAATTAGTTGTAAGGAGAGTGGATTAGCGCGTCAATGGCCGCCACACCGGGTATATTGTTAGTTTTTATTCAAAATAATTTAGTTTTGTTTAGCTTCCAAACTGACTCATATACGAGGGAAGGAACTATTCCGAGGCATCGGTACATTCCCGTTTTTTATCAACATTCAATTGGTCACTCTATTTAATAAGTCTGTTCGGCTAATAGTTGCGGAAATGCTTAACAGATAGCTCAGAGCGATAAGAGGCGTATTCAGTCTAGTATGCAAGAACAGCCTTGTTGATCCAAGGTCAGCAACGATGTGTTATGCAACTGCACTTGTATCGAAGGCGGATGACGCATTTTACTGGTACACAGCGACATCTATGGCAGAGCAAGGCGTCTCTAACCCACTGGACTAGAATGGGCCGGCAAGGGCGTCCTACCAGCCTTCCGGGTGTCTTCCGATCCAGGCGAGTGTATGTATGATTGACACTTGCGAAGGAACGAATCGTTATTTATTTTGTATGCAGTATTCATCCGGGCGAGGTATGCCTGAAGTGGTGGACATCCAAATGTTTATTTTGCACCCTCCACTAGTGTAGTCTTATGCACTGTCCTTGGCGTTTAAGAATATGCTACTCCTGCCACCATATTGAATTAATAAGGCCAGTGTTAAAAAGAGTACAGCCGTAATTATTATCGCAAACACACTTAACCTCTTTTTAAAGAGATCAGAAATACCTAAAAGCTTATACATATAAGATTTTAATTTTGCCCCCTGATTAAAACAGCTATTGCTCTCATTTCATATTTTGTTTCAATTAACCAAAACTAATTGCAAAATCTAATCTCATGCGGTTATAGTAACACTTAATCTATAAAGTATGTAACAATTTTAAATAGTCTCTACACATTTTAAGTAATGTGGGTGTGAGAGGTCTATAAGTGAAGTAATATTCAACTGCAAAACAAAGGTGTAAACGTCTGATAAACGTGCTCTCTGGTGACCAATCCGGGACGATTGAATAAACTGCCACCGTTGTTAATCTCTAACAATGGTGCAGATATCTTACCAGTCGATCCTGACTTCAGCGAGTCCCATACCGGATATTCCAAGATACGAGTACAAACACAACGTCATCACAACAATACTCAGGTTAAATGTCCTGTTCTACTCACCTGAATGACAACACCCTCAACCTGTCGTGACGATCTCTTACCTGTCGACCCTGACTTGAACGAGTCCCATACCGGATATTCCAAGATACAAACGCAACGTCACCACAACAATAATTAGGTTAAATGCCCTGTTCTACTCACCTGAATGACAACACCCTCAACCTGTTGTGCAGATATCTTACCTGTCGACCCTGACTTCAGCGAGTCCCATACCCAATATTCCAAGATACAAACACAACGTCACAACAATGGTTATTTCATGATACAACGTCACAACAACAATACTTAGGTTAAATGCCCTGTTCTACTCACCTGAATGACAACACCCTCAACCTGTCGTGCAGATCTCTTACCTGTCGACCCTGACTTCAGCGAGTCCCATACCGGATATTCCAAGATACAAACACAACGTCACAACAATGGTTATTTCATGATACAACGTCACCACAACAATACTTAGGTCAAATGCCCTGTTCTACTCATCTGAATGACAACACCCTCAACATGTGCAGATATCTTACCAGTCGATCCTGACTTCAGCGAGTCCCATACCGGATATTCCAAGATACAAACGCAACGTCACCACAACATAATTAGGTTAAATGCCCTGTTCTACTCACCTGAATGACAACACCCTCAACCTGTTGTGCAGATATCTTACCTGTCGACCCTGACTTCAGCGAGTCCCATACCCAATATTCCAAGATACAAACACAATGTTATTTCATGATACAACGTCACAACAACAATACTTAGGTTAAATGCTCTGTTCTACTCACCTGAATGACAACACCCTCAACCTGTCGTGCAGATCTCTTACCTGTCGACCCTGACTTCAGCGAGTCCCATACCGGATATTCCAAGATACAAACAATACTTAGGTTAAATGCCCTGTTCTACTCACCTGAATGACAACACCCTCAACCTGTTGTGCAGATATCTTACCTGTCGACCCTGACTTCAGCGAGTCCCATACCCAATATTCCAAGATACAAACACAACGTCACAACAATGGTTATTTCATGATACAACGTCACAACAACAATACTTAGGTCAAATGCCTGTTCTACTCATCTGAATGACAACACCCTCAACCAGTTGTGCAGATATCTTACCAGTCGATCCTGACTTCAGCGAGTCCCATACCGGATATTCCAAGATACAAACGCAACGTCACCACAACAATACTTAGGTTAAATGCCCTGTTCTACTCACCTGAATGACAACACCCTCAACCTGTTGTGCAGATATCTTACCTGTCGACCCTGACTTCAGCGAGTCCCATACCCAATATTCCAAGATACAAACACAACGTCACAACAATGGTTATTTCATGATACAACGTCACCACAACAATACTTAGGTCAAATGCCCTGTTCTACTCATCTGAATGACAACACCCTCAACCAGTTGTGCAGATATCTTACCAGTCGATCCTGACTTCAGCGAGTCCCATACCGGATATTCCAAGATACAAACACAACGTCACAACAATGGTTATTTCATGATACAACGTCACCACAACAATACTTAGGTTAAATGCCCTGTTCTACTCACCTGAATGACAACACCCTCAACCTGTCGTGCAGATCTCTTACCTGTCGACCCTGACTTCAGCGAGTCCCATACCGGATATTCCAAGATACAAACGCAACGTCACCACAACAATACTTAGGTTAAATGCCCTGTTCTACTCATCTGAATGACAACACCCTCAACCTGTTGTGCAGATATCTTACCAGTCGATCCTGACTTCAGCGAGTCCCATACCGGATATTCCAAGATACAAACGCAACGTCACCACAACAATACTTAGGTTAAATGCCCTGTTCTACTCACCTGAATGACAACACCCTCAACCTGTTGTGCAGATCTCTTACCTGTCGACCCTGACTTCAGCGAGTCCCATACCGGATATTCCAAGATACAAACACAATGTCACAACAATGGTTATTTCATGATACAACGTCACCACAACAATACTTAGGTCAAATGCCCTGTTCTACTCATCTGAATGACAACACCCTCAACCTGTTGTGCAGATATCTTACCAGTCGATCCTGACTTCAGCGAGTCCCATACCGGATATTCCAAGATACAAACACAACGTCACAACAATGGTTATTTCATGATACAACGTCACCACAACAATACTTAGGTCAAATGCCCTGTTCTACTCATCTGAATGACAACACCCTCAACCTGTTGTGCAGATATCTTACCTGTCGACTCTAACTACTGTGACTACAACTTTTCTAATATAAAACAATTTTAATTTAAAGATGATCATTACTCGTATCTTGTTATAATCAATAAGATTTAAACCGGGAATGTTCTTTAACAGGATGTCACGTTTGACATTTTACTTACATTGTAAAGGAATGAAATGAACATAAAACAGTAGGTAAAGTGGAGAGCCTTGAACCGGGTAAAAAGAGGACTCGACACTGTTTTCCTTGTGCATAACTTATTGATTCATTGCGATCGTACTTGTAAATATGCGGCACCGTAGGAGGTAGTTGGGACCTTTTCCGTTAATTCACTACCATTACTTTTTCTGTTACTTCACAAACACTACTTTTTCATCGCAATTACGGATAGGTTAGGTTTGGTTAGGTCTGGTTAGGTCGCTACTAAAGTTGTCACAAACTTGTAAATCCAATGATTGACTTTCTGCTGAATGCTCACTACGTGTGTAAGTTCTTGTAAAGCGATAAGATAAGGCGAGTGATATCGGATTCCTTGCGGATAAGGAATACCACAGTGGACGTAAAAATGATTGGGGAACAGTTTTTAGAGCAATAGAATATTTATCAAGTGGTAGTGAATTAACGGAAAAAAGAATAGTAGCAGTGAATTAACGGAAAAGATCCAATAGTGCTGCTTTAGTTTTCATTTATGTTTTTATTGTAAAATATATATATTCACCTAGGGGTCATTCCTATACGCTTTTCGTGCCACTCCATCACCATTCGACCTCATGACTCCCAGGTCGAAAGTTAGTTAAACGTTAGTTAATCAATATTAATGAATGAAAATGACTACTTAAAGTAACATAACAAATATTTGGTATTGGGTTTGTTCATTAGAGGTGTTTAATTTAACGGTGTTCTTATGAGATAAATGGTTTTTAAAAACTAGTTAAAACGGGTAATCTAAACGTTTTATCTTAGCGCACATCTATTTACAAAATCTGCATCTCTTCAAGATTTCAAGACTAAAAGTAAGAGAACACATATCTAATATTGTTTTCACTACACTACTATGAGTTTAGCTGTTTTCGTTATGTGTTTACAACCTGCGAAACATCATATTTTCGACAGCTGTCTATTGTTTACTACCAAAAGTAACATTGTTTACAACCGAAAATTTTCCACAGTCAACAACACCTGTTTTTATTCCGTAGTGTAGTGAAAAGTATCGTTCAAAACTCGAGTGAAAGTGGTTTGTATGTTCTCGACCATTTGAAGTGCTCGACAAGTCTCGCACTTCAAACATATGGTCTCGAACATGCAAAACCCCACTTTCCACCCTTGTTATGAAATATACTATTTGCTTAGCGGCTGTTTTTATTAGATAAGACAGTTTTTAAATCCATACTTAAAATATGCAATATTTAGGTACTCAAGCATAAAACTTAATCATAAACATAGACAGCTGTTATACATAGTCTATTAATATTAAAACAATGTAGTGATAGAAAATCATTAGACCTTCAAGTTAAGGCGGAGCCATGGACATATTTTACGTTTCTGAGATTTTCCTACCGTCCTTGGCCCTTCAGCTTTAAATAAATTTTTATTTATTTATTTAGAGAAGTAAAGTCACACATGTTTTACATTTACTGTACAGATTCTTAAATTTCCCCTTTTGCTTATTGCTATTCTGAGGGATATACTATACATGTATAATTTTCATAATAATTTGCAGAATATAACATTCATAAAGTAATTATTATATTCTGTCAATAATGTGGAGATTCATGAAATGAAGTATAAATGTTTCAGTGTTCACACAGCCATTTCCAATCTCTTCACCCAAAAAGATTCAATGCCTGGAAGGAAAATGAGGAGGAGTCCAAATTTACCACAACAATGGATAGAAGTCAGGACATATTGCTCTTCTCGCCGCTCCCTGTTCAAAGAAAAAGAAGAATTAAAAAAATCAATACAATATTTTAAACCTTTATAATATTTTGGGTGCTGTCTTGCGAAAAGAAATATTGTACGACCCAAACACCAAAATAAACGGATCACTAAAGGAATTTTATTTTTGAAGGAAAAACTGATGATTTTTTTTCAGGATGTATTAAACTAATCCAAAAGAAGATGTTTACATTTATCCGGAAAAAATACGCCATTGAAAATGGAACGATTTGGCATGAATAAATGTGGAAATGGATATATCAATGTTTCGTTGAATGGGGCTTTGTTGTGGGGGATTAGTTTCAAAATTATGAAGAAATACAATACATACATTATAAAATTATTTATCATAAAGAATTTGCTTAAGAACTGTACAATGTGTTACAGAGTAAAACTTAACATAACACAAATAAAGTAAAACTAATAAAACATCAGATTGATTTATCAACATGACCTTAATAAATACGAATTGCTATACATCTTTTAAAGATGTAGCAATAAAATATATTTGAATCAGTATATTTTAATGATTTTGCTGAAATAAGACTAATTAATAATGGCTTACACGGATTTTATGCCAGACTTTCACGCCTTCAATGGAAACTTTTGAAAAGCAATTCTGGTAAGTGCTTCTTGTAGTGTCTTTTAATTTGCAGGCATTCTATGTAGCAGCAGAAATAACTGAAAAATATAATTCAGTTGTTTGGATGCCTGTTTGCTTCAGTTTTAAGAACATAAATATACATTAGTATTTATTAACTTAGGGCTTTATCAAAAGGACGCACGTTTTATATTTCTCTCGGATTTTAAATAAACTTATAACAAACCTCATCATAATAAATAAGTAATGTAAATTAATTAATTGTTTATCCTGGAGAATTTACGTAAGAACTGCAATGTATTACAAAAGGAAAGTTAATATAACATAAATAAAACTGAAAATAATATCATTTTGATTTCCCAACATGACCTTAACAATAACCTTCAATTATTCAATTCTAATTGTAAACTCGGATAGATTTTTTACTTATTTCCGCTAATTCTTATTCACTATCGAGCACCTCCATTAATGGGTACTAATGCACTTTCACATTTCAAAATTGTTGCCTTTTGCTACTTCAGAGCTAGATTCATGCTAAATATATTTCATACATGCTAACCTCTAACACCGAAGTTACTCTAAGCACTCTTTCTTTAACTTAACAGGTTGTTCAAGTTAATTTTTATGTTACATTCTGGACAACTTTTCAATAATGTGTGTGTGTGTGAGACTTAAAAATATGTGACAGACAGTTTCCTTCTTTTATCTTCCAGCTCATTTAGCTTGTCTAGAAGGTTTCATATCTTTTTCATAGAAAATTAGTTTATATTAAATTTATGTATTTATACATGAGACTAATTCAATAAAAATAAATGGTTCCAAAGAATTGGCACATTTGCCCGAATTAACAGTTAATGAACATAATACATAATAATTGTATGATTTTCTTTTCCTGTTTTGAATTTATTCAATGTCAAACCTTCTGTTTAAAACTAACATCTCAGCCTTAGCCACTCTGCTACACTGTATTCAGTGTCTGAAGTATGTATAATTTGAAAGTTATAATTTATTTTTAAGATTTTGTGATATAGTTTTTAACGTCAAGCTGCATTTGCAACTTTTTCAAGACCTGAACTTTTTCGAAGATATTTGATGTTATGTATTTTTCCAAAAAAATGTGTAGACCTTCTTTTCCCACTTTTTCTCTTGGAACTTAAGTTTTGTTGAGCAGTTTTATCAAGTGAAAATTGCAAGATCACCAGCAAAAGTCAGGCAATGCATTTTGCTATTGATTCTACCTAGTTTGACGTGTTTATCCATTTATTTACTGGTTTTTTACCATTCCTGTATTATATTTTTAAAACGCAAATAAACTGTGATGGAGAATCTCGGCATGAATTAGTGAAATTTGTTTGAAATATATCTAATATTCCTCCCATAAATTATTACTTTTGACTTTGTGTGAATTAGTGTTTGTCGGATAAAGAAAACTGCGTAGTCAATGGAATGTGCCATGGAATTGACAAATCAACCAAAATTATCTTTGTTATAAATCTATCAATCCCTAAAACCAGGTTTAAGTCTATAAGCTGTTCGGGATGTGTTTGGTGTAAAACTGGCTTGGCAATTCCAATGTTGTGTTCTAACTGTTGCTGAGTTTTATAAAAAAAAAAAAAAAAAAAAAAACATCGTGAGAAAGAATTCTTTAGAGGTAAAGAAATATCTGTATACTTGTTAACTGTGGTTATGTATCCTTTTTATTTACAGAATAAAAGGGACTATTTTCCCAATCATCAAGGATTACTTTTGATTTCCTAATGTGTATTATGTCTTATGTCGTTGGAGCTGGCTAACGTAAACACGCTGTGCTAGAGTTTCAACTTCACCTAATGTTTTGTTGTTTTTAGCATGTTTATTTGTGTAGTTATTAGAACTTCATCTAGTTCTTTAGAGACTGGGTTGTTATTAATAATTTTGACCAATATGAGTTTAACAGTTTATTCTGTACTAAACGTTTATCAAAGTTTTTTATAAGGTTCCTACAGTTTTCTTCATTGTTAAGGGCCAAACGTATAGTTTTTTTTTTTTTTTTGGCTAAGTAAAGACTTTGGTTGAGTAAGTGGTTACTGTAGATTGGTTTTTATTGATATTAAACATTTTTGGTTTCATTTTTTTTAAGCTGCTTTCTATATTCAAATATTAGTCCTTTTCATGCGTTCTTTTAGATAAAAAGCTAATTTATGTCCCTTCAGTTTTTGTTTTTCCAGATCTTGAGTCTATAGCTAGATTTTATTTCTCAGTCATTGCCGCCTATCATGGATGTTTGTATAATTTTGTAATCAAATACTTTAATTGTTTTACTATATTTGGCTTTTAATTATGATCAAGTTTAAGTACTTAATCAAGGTCGGTCTCAAAGTTGGTGTGAAATTTGCTGTATCAATTGTAGAAAGTTCAGTAATACTTAAAAAAAATCTTATCTGGATTTTGATCCGAACCAGCTCTTCTTTTGTCAAGTAAACGTAGAATTTATATGTATTTGTGTATGAGATCGATACGTGATTTTAATTTCCCAAGCTAGAAAATGGGAAATCACAATGATTTTGGTTCAGAAGGTGCATTTTTTATGGGAGTTGGTTTAGTTTGGAGATCTAAGATTTTACAAATTTCAACAAGTCTCTGACAATATCGGTTTGTCCATGTATGTGCCAGGAGGTTTCCAATCTAAAAAAAACCTTTCTTTGGAATTAAAGTCACAATTTGAAGGCTTAAGATATTTTGGTTAAAGGTTAAAACTATTCGAAAATTTTATTTTGTTAGGTTTCCCAAGACTTACCATACGGTATCAGAATTTAACCCATTAACATCATACACATATTCATACACGTACGGTGATATTGACCCACCCCCCACCTTTACACGTACGGTGCTATTGACCCACCCACCCACCCATACACGTACGGTGGTATTGACCCACCCGCCCACCCATACACGTACGGTGGTATTGACCCACCCACCCATCTATACACGTACGGTGGTATTGACCCACCCGCCCACCCATACACGTACGGTGGTATTGACCCACCCACCCACCCATACACGTACGGGTGGGATATAATCTGTTATAATAATTATACGTGGTCAAGTCTGCAACTTACGACCGCTAGTGGTACGGTGGTGGGGAGGGGGGACGCCAATCGTTGGAGTTTATTGATGCCGCTAGTTTGATTGCAGACCTACACGCGCGCCCATACACGTACATTGGCACTGACCCACCCGCCCGCTCATACACGTACATTGGCGTTGACCCACCCGCCCGCTCATATACGTACAGTGGCATTGAACCACCCGCCCGCCCAAACACGTACAGTGGCATTGACCCATCCGCCCACGCAAACACGTACAGTAGCATTGGAATACCACCGTACGTGTATGGGTGGGTGGGTGGGTCAATACCACCGTACGTGTATGGATGGGCGGGTGGGTCAATACCACCATACGTGTATAGGTGGGTGGTAGGGTCAATACCACCGTACGAGTATAGGTGGGCGGGTGGGTCAATACCACCATACGTGTATGGGTGGGTGGGTGGGTCAATACCACCGTACGTGTAAAGGTGGGGGGTGGGTCAATATCACCGTACGTGTATCAATAAAAAAGGTATGTTGTTTCATACACCTCCAAGTTATTTTTTGTTGAAAGGAGAATGTTCGTAGAGTATCATAACAGAATTCATCTGGTCCATTTGCTTATTTTGTTCTGATACTCAGATTTATCAAAATCTATCACAAAATAGCATACTGTAGTTACAAATAAGTATAAATTGAAGCTTTCCAACATTTCTTGAAGCGAACTTTATAAAGAAGATTATGAAATATTTTGGTATATTATAATATTTTGAAATATAATGCAGACTTTGTTAAATCGTAAATAACAATATTTATATTAGTTCAAAAGCATAAATTTAAATAATACATAATAAACATAAATCTTAAAATTAAATAAATAAGTAAATGAAATTAGTATTTTTCTTGTTAAAAGTATTAAAAATAATTTTTTGATATTTTTAAAATTCTACAAAAATTACTTATATACATTTCTCTCAGTAATATTTAACATTATTGCTAGTTTGTTATCTGTTTAATACACGTGATACCAAACCTAAAGTAAAATACAACTAAGTAGGAGGTGATTCCGATGGAAAATTAGTGGAATGTTACTAGAATTATGTAATAAACTGGAATATTGACCTTGGGAAGTGCAGACAGCGACCACTGCCCTGTGGTTTACTCAATTGGGAGTACCTACAGCATACCAGCCTTGACTTTGTAGTTGACGTAATAAACTGGACAGTCGACCTTGTGAAATACAGTGAGTAGACCACTGCCTGGTTACCTCAATTGGGAGTACCTACATCATACCAGCCTTGACTTTGTGGTTCATGTAATAAACTAACAGTCGACCTTGTGAAATACAGTGAGTAGACCACTGCTTGGTTACCTCAATCGGGAGTACCTACATCATAGCAGCCTTGACTTAGTAGACCTTGTAATAAACGGACAGTCAACCTTGTGGAGTGCAGTCAGTTGACCACTGCCTCGTTACCTCAATAGGGAGTACCTACATCATACCAGCCTTGACTTTGTAGACCATGTAATAAACTGACAGTCGACCTTGTGAAATACAGTGAGTAGACCACTGCCTGGTTACCTCAATTGGGAGTACCTACATCTTACCAGCCTTGACTTTGTGGTTCATGTAATAAACTGACAGTCGACCTTGTGAAATACAGTGAGTAGACCACTGCTTAGTTACCTCCATTAGGAGTACCTACATCATACCAGCCTTGACTTTGTAAACCATGTAATAAACTAACAGTCGACCTTGTGAAATACAGTGATAGACCACTGCTTGGTTACCTCAATTGGGAGTACCTAAAACATACCAACCTTGACTTTGTGGTTCATGTAATAAACTGACTGTCGACCTTGTGAAATACAGTGAGTAGACCACTGCTTGGTTACCTCAATTGGGAGTACCTACATCATACCAGCCTTGACTTTGTGGTTCATGTAATAAACTGACAGTCGACCTTGTGAAATACAGTGAGTAGACCACTGCTTGGTTACCTCAATTAGGAGTACCTACATCGTACCAGCCTTGACTTTGTAGACCATGTAATAAACTGACAGTCGACCTTATGGAGTGCAGTCAGTTGACCACTGCCTCGTTACCTCAATAGGGAGTACCTACATCATACCAGCCTTGACTTTGTAGACCATGTAATAAACTGACAGTCGACCTTTTGGAGTGCAGTCAGTCGACCACTGCCTCGTTACCTCAATTGGGAGTACCTACATCATACCAGCCTTGACGTTGTGGTTCATGTAATAAACTGACAGTCGACCTTGTGGAGTGCAGTCAGTCGACCACTGCCTCGTTACCTCAATAGAGAGTACCTATATTGTAACAGCCTTGACTTTGTAGACCATGTAATAAACTGACAGTCGACCTTGTGAAGTGCAGTCAGTCGACCACTGCCTTGTTACCTCAATTGAGAGTACCTACATCATACCAGCCTTGACTTTGTGGTTCATGTAATAAACTGACATTCGACCTTGTGGAGTGCAGTCAGTTGACCACTGCCTGGTTACCTCAATAGGGAGTACCTACATTGCACCAGCCTTGGCTTTGTGGTTCATGTAATAAACTGACAGTCGACCTTGTGGAGTGCCGTCAGTCGACCACTGCCTCGTTACCTCAATAGGGAGTACCTACATTGTACGAGCCTTGACTTTGTAGACCATTTAATAAACTGACAGTCGACCTTGTGGAGTGCAGTCAGTTGACCACTGCCTTGTTACCTTAATAGGGAGTACCTACATCATACCAGCCTTGACTTTGTAGACCATGTACCCATACACGTACAGTGATATGACCCACCCACCCATACACGTACAGTGATATTGACCCACCCGCCCACCCATACACGTACAATGGTATTCGCCGACCCACCCACCCATACACGTACAGTGGTATTGACCAACCCGCCCACCCATACACGTACAGTGATTTTGACCGACCCACCCACCCATACACGTACAGTGGTATTGACCCACCCGCCCATCCATACACGTACAGTGATATTGACCCACCCGCCCACCCATCCACGTACAGTGATATTGACCCACCCGCCCCCCCCATACACGTACAGTGATATTGACCCACCCGTCCACCCATACACGTACAGTGATATTGACCCACCCGCCCACCCATACACGTACAGTGATATTGACCCACCCACCCACCCATACACGTACAGTGATATTGACCCACCCGCCCGCCCATACACGTACAGTGATATAACTGACAGTCGACCTTGTGGAGTGCCGTCAGTCGACCACTGCCTAGTTACCTCAATTGGGAGTACCTACATCATACCAGCCTTGACTTTGTGGTTCATGTAATAAACTGACAGTCGACCTTGTGGAGTGCAGTCAGTCAACCACTACCTCGTTACCTCAATAGGGAGTACCTACATTGTACAAGCCTTGACTTTGTAGACCATATAATAAACTGACAGTCGACCTTGTGGAGTGCAGTCAGTAGACCACTGCCTTGTTACTTCAATTGGGAGTACCTACATCATACCAGCCTTGAGTTTGTAGACCATGTAATAAACTGACAGTCGACCTTGTGGAATGCAGTAAGTAGACCACTGCCTCGTTACCTCAATAGGGAGTACTTACATTGTACCAGCCTTGGCTTTGTGGTTCATGTAATAAACTGACATTCGACCTTGTGGAATGCAGTCAGTCGACCACTGCCTCGTTACCTCAATAGGAAGTACCTACATCGTACCAGCCTTGTTTTTGTAGACCATGTAATAAACTGACAGTCGACCTTTTGGAGTGCAGTCAGTCGACCACTTCCTCGTTACCTCAATAGGGAGTACCTACATCGTAACAGCCTTGGCTTTATAGACCATGTAATAAACTGACAGTCGATATTGTGGAGCGCAGTCAGTCGACCACTGCCTCGTTACCTCAATAGGGAGTACCTACATCATACCAACCTTTACTTTGTAGACCATGTAATAAACTGACAGTCGACCTTAGGGAGTGCAGTCAGTCGACCACTGCCACGTTACCTCAATAGGGAGTACCTACATCATACCAGCCTTGACTTTATAGACCATGTAATAAACTGAGAGTCGACCTTGTGGAGTGCAGTCAGTCGACCAGTGCCTCGTTACCTCAATCGGAAGTACCTACATCGTACCAGCCTTGGCTTTGTAGACCATGTAATAAACTGGACAGTCGACCTTGTGGAATGCAGTCAGTAGACCACTGCCTGGTTACCTCCATTGGGAGTACCTACATCATAACAGCCTTGACTTTGTAGACCATTAATAAAATGACAGTTGACCTTGTGGAGTGCAGTCAGTCGACCATTGCCTGGTTACCTCAATAGGGAGTACCTACATCATACCAGCCTTGGCTTTGTAGTTCTTGTAATAAACTTGACAATCGATCTTGTGGAGTGCAGTCAGTTTACCACTGCCTCGTTACCTCAATAGGGAGTACCTACATCATACCAGCCTTGACTTTGTTGACCACGTAATAAACTGACAGTCGACCTTATGGAGTGCAGTCAGTCGACCACCGCCTTGTTACCTCAATAGGGAGTAACTACATCATACCAGCCTTGACTTTGTAGACCACGTAATAAACTAGACAGTCGATCTTGTGGAGTGCAGTCAGTCGACCACTGCCTCGTTACCTCAATAGGGAGTCCTACATTGTACCAGCCTTGACTTTGAAGACCATGTAATAAACTGACAGTCAACTTTGTGGAGTGCAGTCAGTCGACCACTGCCTTGTTACCTCAATTAGGAGTACCTACATCATACCAGCCTTGACTTTGTGGTTCATGTAATAAACTGACAGTCGACCTTGTGAAGTGCCGTCAGTCGACCACTGTCTCATTACCTCAATAGGGAGTACCTACATTGTACCAGCCTTGACTTTGTAGACCATTTAATAAACTGAGAGTCGACCTTGTGGAGTGCAGTCAGTTGACCACTGCCTCGTTACCTTAATAGGGAGTACCTACATCATACCAGCCTTGACTTTGTAGACCATGTAATAAACTGACAGTCGACCTTGTGGAGTGCAGTGAGTCGACCACTGCCTCGTTACCTCAATAGGGAGTACCTACATCATACCAGCCTTGACTTTGTGGTTCATGTAATAAACTGACAGTCGACCTTGTGAAATACAGTGAGTAGACCACTGCTTGGTTACCTCAATTGGGAGTACCTACATCGTACCAGCCTTGACTTTGTAGACCATGTAATAAACTGACAGTCGACCTTATGGAGTGCAGTCAGTTGACCACTGCCTCGTTACCTCAATAGGGAGTACCTACATCATACCAGCCTTGACTTTGTAGACCATGTAATAAACTGACAGTCGACCTTTTGGAGTGCAGTCAGTCGACCACTGCCTCGTTACCTCAATTGGGAGTACCTACATGATACCAGCCTTGGCTTTGTGGTTCATGTAATAAACTGACAGTCGACCTTGTGGAGTGCAGTCAGTCGACCACTTTCTTGTTACCTCAATAGGGAGTACCTACATTATACCAGCCTTGACTTTGTAGACCATGTAATAAACTGACAGTCGACCTTGTGGAGAGCAGTCAGTCGACCACTGCCTCGTTACCTCAATTGGGAGTACCTACATCATACCAGCCTTGACTTTGTGGTTCATGTAATAAACTGACAGTCGACCTTGTGGAGTGCAGTCAGTCGACCACTACCTCGTTTACTCAATAGGGAGTACCTACATTGTACCAGCCTTGACTTTGTAGACCATGTAATAAACTGACAGTCGACCTTGTGGAGTGCAGTCAGTAGACCACTGCCTTGTTACTTCAATTGGGAGTACCTACATCATACCAGCCTTGAGTTTGTAGACCATGTAATAAACTGACAGTCGACCTTGTGGAATGCAGTGAGTAGACCACTGCCTCGTTACCTCAATAGGGAGTACGTACATTGTACCAGCCTTGGCTTTGTGGTTCATGTAATAAACTGACATTCGACCTTGTGGAATGCAGTCAGTCGACCACTGCCTCGTTACCTCAATAGGAAGTACCTACATCGTACCAGCCTTGACTTTGTAGACCATGTAATAAACTGACAGTCGACCTTTTGGAGTGCAGTCAGTCGACCACTTCCTCGTTACCTCAATAGGGAGTACCTACATCGTACCAGCCTTGGCTTTATAGACCATGTAATAAACTGACAGTCGATATTGTGGAGCGCAGTCAGTCGACCACTGCCTCGATACCTCAATAGGGAGTACTTACATCATACCAGCCTTTACTTTGTAGACCATGTAATAAACTGACATTCGACCTTAGGGAGTGCAGTCAGTCGACCACTGCCACGTTATCTCAATAGGGAGTACCTACATCATACCAGCCTTGACTTTATAGACCATGTAATATACTGACAGTCGAGCATGTGGTGTGCGGGCAGTCGACCAGTGCCTCGTTACCTCAATCGGGAGTACCTACATCATACCAGCCTTGACTTTATAGACCATGTAATAAACTGGACAGTCGACCTTGTGGAATGCAGTCAGTAGACCACTGCCTGGTTACCTCCATTGGGAGTACCTACATCATAACAGCCTTGACTTTGTGGACCAGTAATAAAATGACAGTCGACCTTGTGGAGTGCAGTCAGTCGACCATTGCCTGGTTACCACAATAGGGAGTACCTACATCGTACCAGCCGTGGCTTTGTGGTTCATGTAATAAACTGACAGTCGACCTTGTGGAGTGCAGTCAATCGACCACGGCCTCGTTACCTCAATAGGGAGTACCTACATCATACTAGCCTTGGCTTTGTGGTTCTTGTAATAAACTTGACAATCGATCTTGTGGAGTGCAGTCAGTTTACCACTGCCTCGTTACCTCAATAGGTAGTACCTACATCATACCAGCCTTGACTTTGTGGACCACGTAATAAACTGACAGTCGACCTTATGGAGTGCAGTCAGTCGAACACCGCCTCGTTACCTCAATAGGGAGTACCTACATCACACCAGCCTTGACTTTGTAGACCACGTAATAAACTAGACAGTCGACCTTGTGGAGTGCAGTCAGTCGACCACTGCCTCGTTACCTCAATAGGGAATACCTACATAATACCAGCCTTTACATTATAGACCATGTAATAAACTGACAGTCGACCTTGTGGAGTGCAGTCAGTCGACCACTGCCTCGTTACCTCAATAGGGAGTACCTACTTTATACCAGCCTTGACTTTACAGACCATGTAATTAACTGACAGTCGACCTTGTGAAATACAGTGAGTACACTGCTTGGCTACCTCAATTAGGAGTACATACATCGTACCAGCCTTGAATTTGTAGACCATGTAATAAACTGACAGTCGACCTTGTGCAGTGCAGTCAGTTGACCACTGCCTCGTTACCTCAATAGGGACTACCTACATCATACCAGCCTTGACTTTGTAGACCATGTAATAAACTGACAGTCGACCTTGTGGAGTGCAGTCAGTCGACCACTGCCTCGTTACCTCAATTGGGAGTACCTACATCATACCAGCCTTGACGTTGTGGTTCATGTAATAAACTGACAGTCGACCTTGTGGAGTGCAGTCAGTCGACCACTGCCTCGTTACCTCAATAGAGAGTACCTATATTGTAACAGCCTTGACTTTGTAGACCATGTAATAAAATGACGGTCGACTTTGTGGAGTGCAGTCAGTCGACCACTGCCTTGTTACCTCAATTGGGAGTACCTACATCATACCAGCCTTGATTTTGTGGTTCATGTAATAAACTGACATTCGACCTTGTGGAGTGCAGTCAGTTGACCACTGCCTGGTTACCTCAATAGGGAGTACCAACATTGCACCAGCCTTGGCTTTGTGGTTCATGTAATAAACTGACATTCGACCTTGTGGAATGCAGTCAGTCGACCACTGCCTCGTTACCTCAATAGGGAGTACCTACATCATACTAGCCTTGACTTTACAGACCATGTAATAAACTGTCAGTCGACCTTTTGGAGTGTAGTCAGTCGACCACTGCCTCGTTACCTCAATAGGGAGTCCTACATTGTACCAGCCTTGACTTTGAAGACCATGTAATAAACTGACAGTCAATCTTTTAGAGTGCAGTCAGTCGACCACTGCCTTGTTACCTCAATTGGGAGTACCTACATCATACCAGCCTTTACTTTGTGGTTCATGTAATAAACTGACAGTCGACCTTGTGGATTGCAGTCAGTTGACCACTGCCTCGTTACCTCAATAGGGAGTACCTACATTGTACCAGCCTTGACTTTGTAGACCATTTAATAAACTGACAGTCGACCTTGTGGAGTGCAGTCAGTTGACCACTGCCCCGTTCCCTTAATAGGGAGTACCTACATCATACCAGCCTTGACTTTGTAGACCATGTAATAAACTGACAGTCGACCTTGTGGAGTGCCGTCAGTCGACCACTGCCTCGTTACCTCAATTGGGAGTACCTACATCATACCAGCCTTGACTTTGTGGTTCTTGTAATAAACTGACAGTCGACCTTGTGAAATACAGTGAGTAGACCACTGCTTGGTTACCTCAATTAGGAGTACCTACATCGTACCAGCCTTGACTTTGTAGACCATGTAATAATCTGACAGTCGACCTTGTGGAGTGCAGTCAGTTGACCACTGCCTCGTTACCTCAATAGGGAGTACCGACATAATACCAGCCTTGACTTTGTAGACCATGTAATAAACTGACAGTCGACCTTGTGGATTGAAGTCAGTCGACCACTGCCTCGTTACCTCAATTGGATGTAACTTCATCATACCAGCCTTGGCTTTGTGGTTCATGTAATAAACTGTCAGTCGACCTTTTGGAGTGCAGTCAGTCGACCACTGCCTCGTTACCTCAATAGGGAGTCCTACATTGTACCAGCCTTGACTTTGAAGACCATGTAATAAACTGACAGTCAACCTTTTAGAGTGCAGTCAGTCGACCACTGCCTTGTTACCTCAATTGGGAGTACCTACATCATACCAGCCTTTACTTTGTGGTTCATGTAATAAACTGACAGTCGACCTTGTGGATTGCAGTCAGTCGACCACTGCCTCGTTACCTCAATAGGGAGTACCTACATCATACCAGCCTTGACTTTGTAGACCATGTAATAAACTGACAGTCGACCTTGTGGAGTGCCGTCAGTCGACCACTGCCTCGTTACCTCAATTGGGAGTACCTACATCATACCAGCCTTGACTTTGTGGTTCTTGTAATAAACTGACAGTCGACCTTGTGAAATACAGTGAGTAGACCACTGCTTGGTTACCTCAATTAGGAGTACCTACATCGTACCAGCCTTGACTTTGTAGACCATGTAATAAACTGACAGTCGACCTTGTGGAATGCAGTCAGTAGACCACTGCCTTGTTACTTCAATTGGGAGTACCTACATCATACCACCCTTGAGTTTGTAGACCATGTAATAAACTGACAGTCGACCTTGTGGAATGCAGTGAGTAGACTACTGCCTCGTTACCTCAATAGGAAGTACCTACATCGTACCAGCCTTGACTTTGTAGACCATGTAATAAACTGACAGTCGACCCTTTGGAGTGCAGTCAGTCGACCACTTCCTCGTTACCTCAATAGGGAATACCTACATCGTACCAGCCTTGGCTTTATAGACCATGTAATAAACTGACAGTCGATATTGTGGAGCACAGTCAGTCGACCACTGCCTCGTTACCTCAATAGGGAGTACCTACATCATACCAGTCTTTACTTTTTAGACCATGTAATAAACTGGACAGTCGACCTTGTGGAATACAGTCAGTAGACTACTGCCTGGTTACCTCCATTGGGAGTACCTACATCATAACAGCCTTGACTTTGTAGACCATTAATAAACTGACAGTAGACCTTGTGGAGTGCAGGAGGTCGACCATTGCCTGGTTACCACAATAGGGAGTACCTACATCGTACCAGCCGTGGCTTTGTGGTTCATGTAATAAACTGACAATCGACCTTGTGGAGTGCAGTCAATCGACCACGGCCTCGTTACCTCAATAGGGAGTACCTACATCATACTAGCCTTGGCTTTGTGGTTCTTGTAATAAATTTGACAATCGATCTTGTGGAGTGCAGTCAGTTTACCACTGCCTCGTTACCTCAATAGGGAGTACCTACATCATACCAGCCTTGACTTTGTTGACCACGTAATAAACTGACAGTCGACCTTATGGAGTGCAGTCAGTCGACCACCGCCTCGTTACCTCAATAGGGAGTACCTACATCATACCAGCCTTGACTTTGTAGACCACGTAATAAACTAGACAGTCGACCTTGTGGAGTGCAGTCAGTCGACCACTGCCTCGTTACCTCAATAGGGAGTACCTACATCATACCAGCCTTTACATTATAGACCATGTAATAAACTGACAGTCGACCTTGTGGAGTGCAGTCAGTCGACCACTGCCTCGTTACCTCAATAGGGAGTACCTACTTTATACTAGCCTTGACTTTGTAGACCACGTAATAAACTAGACAGTCGACCTTGTGAAGTGTTGTCAGGCGACCACTGCCTCGTTACCACAATAGGGAGTACCTACATCATACCAGCCTTGACTTTGTAGACCATGTAATAAACTGACAGTCGACCTTATGGAGTGCAGTCACTCGCCCAGTGCCTCGTTACCTCAATAGGGAGTACCTACATCGTACTAGCCTTGGCTTTGTAGACCATGTAATAAACTGATAGTCGACCTTGTGTAGTGCAGTCAGTCGACCACTGCCTGGTTACCTCAATAGGGAGTACTTACATCATACCAGCCATGACTTTGTAGACCATGTAATAAACTGACAGTCGACCTTGTGGAGTGCAGTCAGACGACCACTGCCTGGTTACCTCAATAGGGAGTACCTACATCGTACCAGCCTTGACTTTGTAGGCCATGTAATAAACTGAGAGTCGACCTTGTGGAGTGCAGTCAGTCGCCTAGTGCCTCGTTACCTCAATAGGGAGTACCTACATCGTACCAGCCTTGGCTTTGTAGACCATGTAATAAACTGACAGTCGACCTTGTGTAGTGCAGTCAGTCGACCACTGCCTGGTTACCTCAATAGGGAGTACCTACATCATACTAGCCTTGACTTTGTAGACCATGTAATAAACTGACAGTCGCCCTTGTGGAGTGCAGTCAGACGACCACTGCCTGGTTACCACAATAGGGAGTACCTACATTGTACCAGCCTTGGCTTTGTGGTTCATGTAATAAACTTGACAATCGACCTTGTGGAGTGCAGTCAGTTGACCACTGCCTGGTTACCTCAATAGGGAGTACCTACATCATACCAGCCTTGACTTTGTAGACTATGTAATAAACTGTCAGTCGACCTTGTGGAGTGCTGTCAGTTGACCACTGCCTTGTTTCCTCAATTGGGAGTACCTACATCATACCAGCCTTGACTTTGTAGGCCATGTAATAAACTGACAGTCGACCTTGTGGAGTGCAGTCAGTCGACCACTGCCTCGTTACCTCAATAGGGAGTACCTACATCGTACAAGCCTTGACTTTGTAGACATTGTAATAAACGGACAGTCGACCTTGTGGAATGCAGTCAGTAGACCACTGCCTGGTTACCTCAATTGGGTGTACCTACATCATAACAGCCTTGACTTTGTAGACCATGTAATAAACTGACAGTCGACTTTGTGGAGTGCAGTCAGTCGACCACTGCCTGGTTACCTCAATAGGGAGTACCTACATTGTACTAGCCTTGGCTTTGTGGTTCATGTAATAAACTGACAGTCGACCTTGTGGAGTGCAGTCAATCGACCACTTCCTCGTTACCTCAATAGGTAGTACCTACATCGTACCAGCCTTGGCTTTGTGGTTCATGTAATAAACTGTACAGTCGACTTGTGGAATGCAGTCAATCGACCTCTGCCTCATTACCTCAATAGGTAGTACATACATCGTACCAGACTTGGCTTTGTGGTTCATGTAATAAACTGTACAGTCGACTTGTGGAATGCAGTCAATCGACCCCTGCCTATTTACTTCAATAGGGAGTACCTACATCATACCAGCCTTGGCTTTGTGGTTCATGTAATAAACTTGACAATTGACCTTGTGGAGTGCGGTCAGTCGACCACTGCCTCGTTGCCTCAATAGGGAGTACCTACATCATACCAGCCTTGGCTTTGTGGTTCATGTAATAAACTTGACAATCGACCTTGTGGAATGCAGTGAGTCGACCACTGCCTCGTTACCTCAATAGGGAGTACCTTCATCATACCAGCCTTGGCTTTGTGGTTCATGTAATAAACTGACAGTCGACCTTGTGGAGTGCAGTCAGTCGACCACTGCCTCGTTACCTCAATAGGGAGTACCTACATCATACCAGCCTTGGCTTTGTGGTTCATGTAATAAACTTGACAATCGACCTTGTGGAGTGCAGTCAGTCAACCACTGCCTCGTTACCTCAATAGGGAGTACCTACATCGTACCAGCCTTGGCTTTGTGGTTCATGTAATAAACTGTACAGTCGACTTGTGGAATGCAGTCAATCGACCACTGCCTCGTTACCTCAATAGGGAGTACCTTCATCATACCAGCCTTGGCTTTTTGGTTCATGTAATAAACTGACAGTCGACTTTGTGGAGTGCAGTCAGTCAACCACTGCCTCGTTACCTCAATAGGGAGTATCTACATCATACCAGCCTTGACTTTGTAGACCATGTAATAAACTGACAGTCGACCTTGTGGGGTGCACTCAGTCGACCACTGCCTCGTTACCTCAATAGGGAGTACCTACATCGTACCAGCCTTGGCTTTGTAGTTCATGTAATAAACTTGACAATCGACCTTGTGGAGTGCAGTCAGTTGACCACTGCCTGGTTATTTTAATTGGGAGTGTCTACACCATACCAGCCTTAACTTTATAGTACATTTAATATACTGGACAGTCGACCTTGTACAGTGCAGTCAGTCGACCACTGCCCTGTGGTTAACTCAATTGGGAACGTCGATACATTTCCAGTATTGAGTTTATATTATCGTTGTACTATTGGATGAAAAACATGGAATTTAACGATTCACTGGTTTTAAGTTTGATGATTAATAAAATAATCATTTCAATTATATGCTATAAAGACATTATTGTGAGCTTGGACGAAATTTTCATATAGTACTAAATACATAGAAACTATGAAATGTTTATCAAAATACCTGTTAAGTCAATAAGTATTTATAAAGGCCACAAAGATATATACAGGTTATATTGTCGAAGAATATTTAACAACACTGTATAAATAAGTGAATTCCATGACAGTTAGGTGTAACATATTGAGGTAATCATTTATAATCTCTTGTTGAGCATCGCGGTACATAGAATCAAAAGGGTCTTTTTATTCGCAGCAGTGTGGCTTGCAGGTCTAGTAGTGCAGCTGAATTATGTTTGTATGAGACCTTCAACATAGTTTCCTTTTAGGTATAACATATTAAGATGCCTTTATATATTCTCCCTGTTAGGTATAACATGTTGAGGTGCCCTTATATATTCTCCCTGTTAGGTATAACATGTTGAGGTGCCCTTATATATTCTCCCTGTTAGGTATAACATGTTGAGGTGCCCTTATATATTTTCCCTGTTAGGTATAACATGTTGAGATGCACTTATATATTCTCCGTGTTAGGTATAACGTGTTGAGGTGCCCTTATATATTTTCCCTGTTAGGTATAACAAGTTGAGGTGCACTTATATATTCTCCCTGTTAGGTATAACATGTTGAGGTGCACTTATATATTCTCCCTGTTAGGTATAAAATGTTGAGGTGCCCTTATATATTTTCCCTGTTAGGTATAACAAGTTGAGGTGCACTTATATATTTTCCCAGTTAGGTATAACATGTTGAGGTGCCCTTATATATTTTCCCTGTTAGGTATAACAAGTTGAGGTGCACTTATATATTTTCCCTGTTAGGTATAACATGTTGAGATGCACTTATATATTCTCCCTGTTAGGTATAACGTGTTGAGGTGCCCTTACATATACTCCCTGTTAGGTATAACAAGTTGAGGTGCCCTTACATATTCTCCCTGTTAGGTATAATATGTTGAGGTGCCTTTATATGTTCTCCCTGTTAGGTATAACATGTTGAGATGCACTTATATATTCTCCCTGTTAGGTATAACGTAAGTCGAAGGAAAGTCGGCACTGGTGGCGCAGTGCTGTAACCCAGCTACATGGGGACAAAGTGTTTGGGAGATTGAAGCGATAGGTTGGATGCTCGGTCCTCTTAATACCGACATGGCGTCCGCTTGATGGTTGCTATCGACGTGGACACTACTAGAGAAGTCTGGGGTGTCCATGTTGAGTGGTTTGAATCATTGTACGGATGTTGTGTGGGGGAGATAACTGAGTATCAGGCTTGTCAATTAGCTGAAAATCAGACCAGCACTACGTGGTTCGGATTTCACGCAAAGCTGTAGGTCCCTTAGTTGCCCTGGCTGTTGGTCTATTAATAAATTGTGCCCTTTCTGAGGAACAGTTGAACTCAGTTAGTAACCAGACTACACTCATCCTACACTCATACAACCATTCATATTTGCCTTAAAATACCAACAACGTTGTATCGGCGTCTCATATGTAAGAATGTAAGAAATTAGACAACTTAAAAATTAAAGTATGTAAAAAAGCTTTTTTTCGCAATGAAGAGGAGGATGGGTTACACACAGTCATTCTTTAGCCAATAAATCAATGACACCTTAAAATATGCGAAAGTCACACAACACAATTTATTGTATGTTGGTAAGTTCACACGAAACATGCTGATTAAAAAATATTTAATACATATTATGTAAAATATATTTGAGAAATAAGCGGTTATAATAAATATATACTCGTACCTTGGTTTGATACACCTTGATTAATTTAATAGTTTACTGATTAATATATCAAGGGGATGGAAGTGTTAAGCGGAAAGGGGCTTGTATGGTGTCCGCCCTTTGATTATATGTGGTTTAAGATTACCATGTAAAATGAAAGGTAAGCTCCATTTCGATATCTAGTAATATTAATCTTATTAATAAGGTATATAATAATATTATATTATATTATTAATAAGGTATATAATAAGGTAATATAATACTACTAACCGTATTTTGGATCTTCACCGTTAATTCATTAACACTACTTTTTTATTTCCGTTAATTCACAACAGATGAATAAATATTATACTGCTCTAAAAATTGTTCCCCAATAGTTTTTACGTATAGTGTGGTATTCCTTATCCACTAGGAATCCGATATCGCTGGCCTTATCTTATCGCTCTCCAAGAACATATACACGGAGAGCGCATTCGGCGGCAAGTCAGTCATTGGATTTACCAGTTTGTGATCAAAGTAACAACCTAACCTAACCTATTGTAACCTAATTGCACTGGTAGTGAATTAACGGAAAAAGTACTGGTAGTGAATTAACATAAAAGGTCCCGTATTTTTAATAAAATAAAACTAGGCCAAAACACGACAACAGAAGTTCTTTTGCAAGTGATGATTATTTATTATGATGGCTCGCTATAAAGTTATGGGTAAAATGAGTTTCTACTAAACAAAGAGTGTAATACGTGCAAATGGACGAATTGTACAAGGAAATGTGTGATTTCAACTAAGTCATCAATAAGTAACCCTATTACAAATGAATAGTTTGGTGAGTATTTTCGGATTTATAGATAGATTCATTAGATGGTTATCTACACGTAGTTAGTTAGTCGACAAAAAATATATCACTGTCTATGTATAGTATGAATATATATATATTGATTGATAACATAATGATTGGAAATATATGGATGAATATCGATATAATGAGCTTAATTAGTGTAGATGAACTAGTATAGTTATTGTTCCTAACGAAGGTCGTCTTTATTAACCAGGTCACTATTGGGCTTTTGATAAATGGCTATTTTCAAGGGGAATCCAAACCACTTAGTGTTGGTAGTAAGCATCATACTCGATTCTCACTCTTTAACAACATCCGAGCCCTGACTATAATCAAACACGGACAACCCATACTTCTTTAGTGTCTACATCAATGGCAACCATTGAGCGGGTAGTTTATCGGTATTAAGAGGTGTGAGAACAATGCCTTACCATACACTAGTAATCTAAGATTGCAAACATCTGTTAACCATTGCAGTGTCTATTCCGTGTGGGTCAGATTCTAAGTGAAACTTTACTCATACCTGTGACTTCACTATGACATAATTCCAGCAGGTTATACTTAAGTAATAAATAGTAAAACCGTTGTACTTCCAGTCAGGTTTTATGTGTTCCGAAAAGTAACAAATCACACCTACTGATATTTTAGAGGTGAATAAACTGGATGGATTATGTTTTTATTTTTACAGGAAGCAACGCTTTGTTATAAAAATCCTGCGGGTGGTAATTTGAGCGAGCAACTCATGTGGTTACTTGAATTACAGGCTAGCGGAGCGTTTCACCTTGGCATTTCAACTTTGCGTGAGATGAGAGCTAAATTAATATGATAATTATATATTTTTTTGCTAAAACAGGTAATCACCAGGCAATGAATGAACGAGAGGACTATCACATTGTTATCATTGTAAGGTGTGTGCTGTGGTGATCACTGATTAATATGTTCATTGACATTGCAGTCTAGTTTAAATTCGCAAATCCAGCTTTAAGACGAATCAATGAATATTTGAGCAGTTCAATTCCCTTTTAATAAAAAAAGTTACAAAAATTTAAATATTTATGTTGATACCAAAGTTTTTACGGTATTTATGTAAACCAATTTTACGGACAAAAGAAATCCATATAATCTTAGCTCTTAGTTCATATAAGATAACATTAATATTAAGTAAACTGTAAAGTATGATTAAAACTTTTCAAGTTTATTCCATGTCAATATTCGATTTACTGATACCACAGTGAAGAAAGAAACAGAGGTTGTCTCCTATAGTGTGCTGGATTAGTGTCGAATTATAGGAACTAGAAGTGTCGAGTAGTTGATTCTCCAGTTCTCTATTCAGATATAGAAAAAAATCGCATTGTATACAGTCGAATTTACTCTTTCAAACACGAAGATTTACGTTCTTATAAATACTATAAACTTCATTATTTACATTCAAACAGCTGTTAACATTTCATAAACATCATTATTTACATTCAAACAGCTGTTAACATTTCATAAACTTCGTTATTTACATTCAAACAGCTGTTAACATTTCATAAACTTCGTTATTTACATTCAAACAGCTGTTAACATTTCATAAACTTCATTATTTACATTCAAACAGCTGTTAACATTTCATAAACATCATTATTTACATTTGAACAGCAGTTACTTTTAGATTAATTTAAATCTCTCTCCATGTAATTCTTATGGCCAAAGGAGTACTTTTAGGGCTTCCAGCGACTAAAAGGTTAAAAAAATTGAACAATGAAAACTTCATTACCTAACTACCAATAGGTGCAATAGGTCTTGACAACTCAATCGTTAAAATTTATGAAGAAACAAGGGAGGAGATACGTTAGCAAACAAACGGCTCCACGTATTATATATATATATATATATATATATATATATATATATATATATATATATATATATAGATTATTGTGTAATTATTTACCGTGAAGTAAATATAGTTATATTATTGTAAGTGTTGAACATAGTAGTCTTAATATTAAAATTTAATAATACGCTAAGCCATTATTAAATATATATATATATATATATATATATATATAAAATGATGCAAGTTCACAAATAAAAGCTACTTAATGTATAATGTAAACATTTTATATTATATTTACATAGTTTACTTTACTGATATATAAATGAGTTCTTATTGTTCGTAAATGTTCTACTTTGTTTCCTTTTCTTTAGTTCAAAACAAGATTAAGTTGACGAGCACTACGTTTTTGGGTTTCTTTTCCATTGTAATTAAATGAAAAATAATTTATAGTATTGCATTCTTTGCAACTACTATAAATAAGGTTGTTGGTGAGCAACAGTGAGACTAATTTTCGCTGTAATTTCTTAGCACATAGTTTGTAGTTAGAATATTGTTTCTTATTACTGTTGGATTTTATTTGTTGTTATTTGTAGCGTTATTTCTTTGGTTTATACATATGTTACATGCACATCGTTCATTTCATTTGTTTTTTGTTTTATTTATTTTTTGAATTGATCATAGTCCACATAGTATTTAATATTGTTTATTTATAGCCATTTTATATAGTTATTTATATTATTTTTTTGTTTATATATGTTGTGTTAATATGTAATACTTTGAGGCTCATGTGGAGTTAGGACTACCAGTCGTGATACAGGAGGAAGTTTTAAACAATCAAACAATTAATTGAGATAAACTCCAAACAAAAATTAGGATTACTGATAAAAAAATTGCTTTTTTGAAAAAAAAATTACTTAGAGAATAACAAATGTTGTTTGGTTTACTTTAACTATGTTTTCTTTGTGTTTTTTGTTTATTTATTTCTGTTTTGTTTGTTATTTACTTTAAGATTACTCATATATTAAAAGATATTTCATTATGATAAAATTAGTTGATCTCTCAAACATGCTAGAGAGATTACAAAACACTGCAATGTAATGTCAATTTAAGAAATAATAAATGATTTTGAATTGAAAAAAATGACATGTTTTTATTCATTTTATATTAATACGAACAAATTTTTATCTAGAAAATGTTTAACAGATAAAACTACGTTGTATTTAGTGTATTCAATGACTTGATTCTTGAAGTAAAACATAAGTTACGTTACTATTTATAAGTTAAATTATGAACAATTACAAGACAAAAATATACTTCACACTATTTTGAGAACTACGGACCTCGTAATATCTATTAAAGGAATGATAAAATAATATTTTATGGCTTAACAACATATTTAATGATTGTTGTTTTTGTTTTTGAGGTTATCATAGGATCACTTTAGTCTCCTGGATTGTCTTTTATTGATATTGTATCTGTGAATTTTCACTTATCAGTATTCCTTCATTCTCTGAAATCTCTGTTGTAGCTCTCCTTCTGAAAATACCCTTATTGCGGTAGTTCATTTATCTATTTTGGGTATGAGAATCTTATTTGTTTATATTTTATAACTTTTTGTTTTCTTGATCAGGTTACACTAAGTTATTTCTTATCTTCCTATATTTCTTTTAGCCAATTTGGTTTTGTCTTTAGTTTGCTCTATTTTGTCAGGATGTGTTTAGTTAGTTTTACTGTCGGCATCATCATTATATACCCAAAGTATTATATTCTTCTCTTTTTAATATAATCTGTGATTTACTCTACTAATTTTTTTACTTTTTATTGTTGAATTTTTATCTCCAACATTCTTCTGTGTGTTTTTTTTTTGTTTATTCAAAACCCTGAAATGGTAAGCTGATAAGGAATTACACTATTGGTAAGCATTCATAAATGTTACGATGTATTTTCTTAATTTTTATTTTCATGTAAGAGAGTGAAATAAAAAATAAAACACGTGAACTTAATTGTTTATTATAGTGAAAAAAGTACTACCATTATTGTTGTTTTGAGTAATATTAGTTTATTCCATTTTTAATTAATAAAGATTGAAGTTTGGGCAGATATGTATAAGATCACAAAAACAATTATTTTTTTAAGTGAACATTTTGTTATTTTATCTAGAGCTCCTGAAAATCGAAAGTTTTAAAGTACATATATCTAAAAAAATTGTTATCACTCCAATTTCATTACATTTTAAAAGCGTCTGTAACGCATTAAAAAAAGGTGGCATAAAAATTACATTGTTACTCGAAATAAGCATTCGTATATTCTACGACTAACCCTTTATATTTGGCAAACTATGCGCAGTAGACGAGAAGGCAATAGGAGGCTGACCTTGAGCATAGTGGAAGGAGAAATAGTTAGCAGGACAATCCCGTCAACAAAAAAGTGACGTATTTATGCCAATTTATTTTGGCCACGTCGTAACATTTAGGAATACTTACCATTCCAGGGTTAAATGATTTATGTTGGTTTACATTATTTTTGCAATAAGCAATTTTGTTTCTAAAGATATCATAGAAAACGAATTGTGCTGGGAAGTCTAGTATCAAAATAAAAACATTCCAATAATCGCTATAAAACATATCTAACTAAACAATCATTAAAGTGGAGTTAAGAATGCATTTGTAAAACAGAACATGCCCATTTAAAAGTAATTTAGAGTAACTACTTCCTTCGTTTTGTAAAACAAAACACGTTTTGTCTTTGTTGTGTAGGCTGACTCAGACGGCGAACTTTCCTGGTCACGCCGAGCTGGACCCTCGGCCGGGACGTCTCTCAGGTGACCTTGGTCGTGTCCGGGTTACTGGAGTGCAAAGCATTTTGAATGTCGTCATGCTACAGCGTTCCAGACCCCTAATAATGGTTCCGGCTTATCTGAAGTAATTTATGTCCACCTTTCGAGATGGTTTAAAAAAAGCAGGATCAATGAAAAAAACACGTCAAACGTAGATAGTGACTCATCACTATAGAAAGAAATAATTTTATAAGAAGTATTCGGCCAATGAACGTTTGGTCTTCAAAAAGCTGACTGCCGGTGTTTGATTGTGATGACGTTGATGTGTCGCTTCAAGTATTCTATAATATTTATAAAAACTGTTTGGAACAAGCAAGTAGCTTAACATTTATAAAGAATTGTAATATACGTAGTTATCGGATGCATTTACTAATACATGAAGAGTAAAAGTAACCTGTTTAAAAAGTTGGAAAATTTCTTGAATTTTAATTTCATTTAACAAAAATAAAAAAACTTTCTAAGGAATGTTCAGAGGTTAAACAACAGTAAAAAATTAGGCATTATTCAAATGAAATAGAGCCAGCTAAATGGATTTCTATGTGTATTAGAACTTGTTAATATGGTGATTAGGAACTGTTACATTTAAAGAAACCAATGATGTACATGATATGGTTGTTTAGTTTATATAGAAGTCTGTAGCCGACTATTTCAACAATCACTTCACCGGCAAGCCAGAGCAGCTGATAAGAGGAGAGTTTGGCATGGACTTGTTCCCGCAGTCACTGACAACGAAACTGGACTCCGTGTTTAACTAGTATCACTCGACAAGACATTATTACTGTGACAAACAACAAACCTCCTAAACACTCCACTGGTCTGGACGGCATATTCTATTTATATTTTATAAACTCATACTGAACAGCGCTTTAATGGCTCTTTAATTAGAACATTTTACAGTAATTAATGGAATGTTTATAAGATACCAGACTTCCTAGCACAGTTCTTTTTCCATTATACTAAAACAAAATGTATTTAGACAAAAAATTAGCATTTCAGCTTAATAAAAAAATAATATAAACTATTATAAATAATAAAAAAATTCCACACAGAAAAATGTTGGAGATTATTACCCAACAATGAAAAGTAAACAAGAAACAGAGTAGATCACAGGTTATATTGAAAAAGAGAAGAATATAATACTTCGGGTATATAATGAGAATGCCAACAATATACTAACTAAGCAGATCCCGACAAAATTTAGCAAACTAAAGACAAAATCAAATTGGCTTAAAGAAATAAAGGAAGAAAAGAAATTACTTAGTGTAAGTATTTATGAAAAAAAAAAAAAAAATTTTAAAGGACAACCAAATAAGATTTACACATCCAAGATAGTAAAGGGTATTTTCTGAAGATGAGCAACAAAGGAGATTATAGAGAATCAAGGAATACTGGAAGGGATAAATTCACAAAAACAGTCAAACCAAAAGACAACCCAGGTGACTAAAGTGATTCAATAACGATCTCATAAACAAAAACAAAAATTATTAAATATGTTTTTGTACCATTAACATATTATCAACATGATATTATACAAACTGAAGGCTTGTGGGGTCCGAGGGAAGAATTTGAATGGGTTTAAAACTTTTTAAAAAAGTTACCAGCAACTGCTAATTTTATCATTCCTTTGACAACCAACTATAACGAGTTAAGTTTTTCTCAAAATAATGTTACTGATATTTGTTTTGTAGTTGTTCATAATTTAACTTAGGCCTACATAAATATTAACTAAACATATATTCTTATTTAATTTAATTGAGTCAGTTATAGAACGTATTCGTCCTTAAAATAATTAATTTGTAAATTATATGAAAATGTAAAAAATTAAGTTTTATCTGTTTATCATTTTCTGGGCAAACGTTGGGTAACATAAAACAAATAAAACTAGGCCTTTAATTGTAAAATTAAAGAAACACAAGAAAATAGTGCTCATCAAGTTAATCCTAGTTTTTAACTAAAGAAAAGGAACAAAGTAGAATATTCATGAACAAGCAGAACTCATATAAAGTATGTATTAGTAAAAGAAAATATGCAAACAGTAAACATATTATAAAATGATTATAAAACAGCTTTTATTTGGAAAGTGCTAAAATATGTACATACGTATTACGTATTACTAACGGAATCTCGACATCCTTTCTGAACTTTCAGTACTAAGAAAATATCTTCTTAGTACTTGGATTTGATAGAGGTAAGAGTACTGTAGGACAATCGGACCTGGCTGTCTAGAGGCTTATTACAGATATTGGATGAAACAACGGTCAAACGTGGATAAAATAAAACCTTCTATTGGTGTTGACCAGGCCAGGTTAATAGACTTTACTAAAGCCATTGACCTTGTGAACAGTGACATGATATTATACAAACTGAAAACTTGTGGGGTCCGAGGGAAGAATTTGAATGGGTTAAAACCTTTTAAAAGGATACCAGCAACTACTAAAAAGAAAAACTTCTTTAATAAACAATATGTTGGAATTAGGGGTTTCCCCAGGGTGGATTATTAGGGCTCATATTATTTTCCATGTACAAGAACAGCTTACTATCCATCCCTACGAATTCAAATATATCTGCCTTTGCAGACGATAGTCACTAGTATGTTTTGTTGATAGCTATAATCTTCCTCAACAAAAACTTAACAATGATTTGAAATAATTTTTGAGCGGGTTATTAGTAAAATTTACTGTTTGAGGTATAATAACCTACAACACCTACCACTGGAGGAGTCATACAATAACCTACAACACCTACTATTGGGGGAGTCATACAATTGGACGGTCGAAAAGATGCAACAATGACAAGTTGCTGATATCTTTTCACAAAGAAAAACAATTTACACGTCATTGGATGAAAAAAATAACGCACAATATTGGTTTAAATTTAATTTTCAATTAGATTGTACATGAAAAAGGAAAAGGACTTGTTAATTCAGTTTTTTATAAACAACAGGATGAATTAGAAATATAGAAAATTGTGTTGTAGATAGTTTTTTATGATGAAATCAATACATTTGTAATCTATATTTATAAAAGAGGATGTTTGTATATATATATATATGTTTGAAGTTTATGCGCTGCCAAACCATCCAACCGATCGCCATGAAACTTTAGGATGTTGTCCTGTATACTCCCGAGATGGTTTCTGTGAAGTTTGATGCAGATCCGTCCACAGGGTCCCGCCCCACGGGCTCCTAAAGATCCCATGTTATTCAAATGGAGAATCTGAATTGTTTACAAAAAAACATATGACTGTGTGATTTAATGTAGTTTCACATGCCATAAGCAGATTGAAGTTCTCACAACAACAGTACTGTATATGTTTTGATTTATTGTAGTTCTACATTTCACCTTGAGAGTGTAGCACACACTACTTTTACTTGATCAGGTGATCTGTATTTGGTGTTAACCTTTTTTCTTCGGTAATTAAAACATGTGGTAAAACGTGGAAATAAAAAATAAATAATTATTTGTTTTGCAGTTTACTTTTTATGACATGCCTCCTAAAAAATCTAATATTGGTAGAAGAAGAAAAAATGCTCGAATTCTCTCAGCTATTAGGTTCTAAATCAAACTCAATATTATGACCGGCGAAGCGGGCGGGTACAGCTAGTATATTATAAATATTTTTTTAGTTAGCATAATACGTGTTAGTATATATAGAGTGCAAGTAAACGTCACACAACACAACATTTATTAAAATATAAGCTTAAAATATACAATTATTCTGGTGATATATTCCGGAAAACCATGGTTACCTTCTTCAGACCAAAGGGATTCACAAAAAGAGGTTTACCGAAATCGATCACCATAATATTTGTGCATTTGTACTTATATTGTAATAAGCTTGTGTTGTGTGACGTCCACTTGTATTGTGTGAAGTTCACTTGTGTTGTGTGAAGTTCACTTGTGTTGTGTGACGTCTACTTGTGTTGTGTGACGTCCACTTGTATTGTGTGAAGTTCACTTGTGTTGTGTGACGTCTACTTGTGTTGTGTGATGTTCATTTGTATTATATTTCTACCAACACGCAATATGCTGACCAAGAAACTATTTAATATAATTAATTATAAATATAACGTTATGTTTGGCCGACTACAGTTTTTATGAACGCATCCATCGCATGCTATATTTTACCATCCAATGGAAATTTAAAGCAATAAGTATCCTCTTGTGGTATTGAGTGAATTATGTAAAATTACTTTGTAAGAGTGGCCTTGAAGATTATGATGGATTTAAAACGTAATTCTGCAACATTTAAGTATCGTTACCAACTTCATAAATGATCAAGTCTATTTTGATTGATTGTTGAAGGCATGTGAAGTAAATGGAAAACCGGTTTAGTAAAGATCAAACTAACAACAGATCAGAACTCGGAACTCTTTATTGGTTGACGCAACCTGACAATGTATACTAGCGTAATTCATCATCCTAAAATAAAAAATTTTAACAAGAGCTCACAAATGAAAGTAAACTTATAATACTTGCTAAAATTTAGCACTACATAATCTTCGGTGTAAAGAGAAAACTTCAACAGAGCTATGTCGACACAACAGTATGGCCTACAAACTCCACAACGCTAAATGAGTAAAAAAGTAAATTTTATGTTTTGGAACGATGATACCGTTCTTATCTCGAGGGTTGTAACGTACTGAGGTTTGCCTTGTGTTAAAATTTAGCAAGTTTTTATGATCGAACTTACTGTTTTCAAAATGTATTTGAATGGAAATATTAAAATGTTATCCTAAGAAAAAAGGGATTTAGTGGAAAAATTGCTTTATTTTTCCAAGTATCAGCCGAATAACACGTTTTTGTAATTTTAATATGAATTTTTATTCACACATTCATACCTCCATATTTAAGCGATATAGTAAAATATTGTTAAATTATTCTATAGTGTGCTACTCATAAAATTCTGAAGATAGAATCAGTTTCTATTTTAAATTCCCTATAAGGTTTGATGTATTGTTTCAATCATATTTACCATATGTTCTAATTTTTTGTTACAACAATGCAACGTTTGACAATTAAGGAAGTAAAAAGCACCATGTTGTTTTCCATTCAATCTCATTATTTGAAAAACTCTCAAATCAAACTGCAAATAAATAAAAATATCTGTAAATAAAAAAAATAAGAGTTTTGTATATGTTAATACACAAAAAAAGTACCAGCTTTTTTTACAACTCTAACATTTTACAACAATACTGATCACAATATTGTGACTAAAACCCTTCGTCCGAAGTCATAGCGTGATGTTTAGCAGTGCTAAGCAGACTGAATGTGGATGGAGACCGGTGTCGAGTACCTCAGTGGACGGGGGCAAGTGGATTGTCGGTGAGAGGAGTAGATAGATCTGTCAAAGGCTGTGAAGTAGTGGGTGGTGTAAAAATTTTATCCAATAGTAAATAAAGTTTGGTAGTTGTTAGTATTTTAGTCCACCCCTTTCCTATGTCGAGAACAAGCAGACATAACAGTATTGAGGACTGTTAATATTGAAGCTGTCCTGTATCAATCTTGACTCAATTCCTTAGCAAGCCTATTTACATTCTCCACTTATGACTGGTTTATAATAGGAATCCAATCCACAAACATATGTGTAGGTTGAGCTGTTGAGACAGAATACATTAATAAGGCAAGATTTGCTATAAGAATTTGGATACAAGATATTCAAGAGTGATTTTGAAAATGTTGCTTTGGTTTATGGACCTTTGCTACGGGAAATCTTACACGATAGTTTCTAAATTAAAATTATAATTCTGTGAAACAAGTTGCATACAAGTGTACTCTATTAGTGATATTTTTTCACTAATTCTAATGAGATGATACTAAATTTCCTATTTGTTTTAGTCTGTACAGAAAAAAAACACTTATTCATAGCTCACTCTCTCAATGGTATGGCGAGGGAAGGTTTTATTTTAATGTGCTATTAATAGAGGTGACTTTGGAGTTAGTAATTTTCTTTGATAGTAAGTTGCCGTGATCTGTACGAGCCAGTTATGGTAAACTATTTACTAACACATTATCACAGTTTTTACTAGTTCCTTTTTAGCCATAGTGTCTTGATTACCTGGTGAATGAAGTATATATTTTGTCCAGATAGTAGCTGTAGTATCTTAGTTACAAAATTAATAAATCACCCTTTTTTAACTAATAGGCCTAGTTATATAGTCTAGTAGTTAAGAGTGAATATTAGTTACCTAGTGAATTAAGCACCCTTTTTTGTCTGTTAGCTTTATTGTCTTGGTTAACTAGATATAAAGCACCTTTTTTTGTCAGTTAGCTATAGTGCATTGGTTACCTAGTTTTCTGAATCTTTTATTTGTTTGGTGGCTGGTCTATAAAGACCTTATATATATTATAGCACTTTTTCATTTGTTAGTTATAGTGTCATAGTTATATAGTGAATAAAACACCCTTTGTGGTTTGTTAGCTATAGTGTCTTGGTCACCTATCGAATTAAGCACCCATTTTTGTCTGTTAGCTATAGTGTTTATTGGCTAACTAGTGAGCAAAGCATCTTTTGTCAACTTGTATCCCATTGGGTGAATATATGAAGCTAAATAAAATCATAAATGCTATTATTAGATATAGTAGATATATAAAAAAATTAATCACCAATGATAAAAATTGAAATAGTTATAGGTTTTGCTAAATTATATTTACGAATATGAAGTACATAACATATTTGTAACTGGCCACTATCACTCCGACAAGCAGGTTTGTAGTTATGAATTTTGCTTGAGTCATTTAATTGATAAAGCTCCATCTTAAACACTTAAAATTACGTATTTTAATTAATTAATTATTATCTTACAATGAAAATTAAAAAGAAAAAGCACGTGCTCTCTTCTGTAACACTCCGTTCAGCAAAAGGTCCTATAAAAGGTTTTCCTCAATATTTAAAATGATTAGACAAGTAGACAACGAATTGGACATCATACTTGTAAAGGCTTGGCATGCAAGCAACAATTACTGGCAGAAATCACTAGCTGCAACGAAACAAAGTAGAATGTACCAATTATATACCGTACTTTACTTAAAGTTTTCCTCCTCTGATGACCAGTCGGGGCGAAGGGTCCAGTGAGGTCAGCCAAGGCCAATCCTGAGGTAGCAGGTATAAAAGGCAACCCATTGTATTTCTACCATATTTACTATCAACAATGGCAACTATCAAGGTAAGACATTCTATTTAGACATAACTGTAGACTTTATATAAAACTACCCTTTTCTAGAGAACACTTTTTTGCGGTCGTGCAAAACGTAACTGTGCTCTTTTAGTGCTTAGTATTTTATATCTGTTACCAATCTTCTCCAGATACATGTTATATCAAAACTTGAATAATAATACGTGAACGTAAAACAGTAGGTTGGGCTTTATAATTTTAAGAGCAAGGGAACATGTAAGTGTACGAAGATTAGTTGGAATTTTATCATCATTAAATTTTTTATTTAATCTAAATAATCAATTTAGTTATTAAGTATATAATAAAACTGGGCGGGCATAGACGAGTTATATATTGTGATGTTAAAACTGGGTGGGTATAGACGAGTTATATATTGTGATGTTAAAACTGGGTGGGTATAGACGAGTTATATATTGTGATGTTAAAACTGGGTGGGTATAGACGAGTTATATATTGTGATGTTAAAACTGGGTGGGCATAGACGAGTTATATATTGTGATGTTAAAACTGGGTGGGTATAGACGAGTTATATATTGTGATGTTAAAACTGGGCGGACATAGACGAGTTATATATTGTGATGTTAAAACTGGGTGGGTATAGACGAGTTATATATTGTGATGTTAAAACTGGGTGGGTATAGACGAGCTATAAATTGTGATGTTAAAACTGGGCGGGTATAGACGAGTTATATATTGTGATGTTAAAACTGGGTGGGCATAGACGAGTTATATATTGTGATGTTAAAACTGGGTGGGTATAGACGAGTTATATATTGTGATGTTAAAACTGGGCGGGCATAGACGAGTTATATATTGTGATGTTAAAACTGGGTGGGCATAGACGAGTTATATATTGTGATGTTAAAACTGGGTGGGTATAGACGAGTTATATATTGTGATGTTAAAACTGGGCGGGCATAGACGAGTTATATATTGTGATGTTAAAACTGGGCGGGCATAGACGAGTTATATATTGTGATGTTAAAACTGGGTGGGTATAGACGAGTTATATATTGTGATGTTAAAACTGGGCGGGCATAGACGAGTTATATATTGTGATGTTAAAACTGGGCGGGCATAGACGAGTTATATATTGTGATGTTAAAACTGGGCGGGCATAGACGAGTTATATATTGTGATGTTAAAACTGGGTGGGTATAGACGAGTTATATATTGTGATGTTAAAACTGGGCGGGCATAGACGAGTTATATATTGTGATGTTAAAAATTCAATACATATTGTATGGGGAGAAGGTTATTATTAGGTTCTGTTGTGTGGACAGCCACAGTAATTTCTTTCTTGTAAATCTATTCAATATATCAGCAATATTTTGCTCTGGGACATATTTGAGCAGAACTTCATTGAATTTGATTACAAACAAATAATATATATTATTGCTAGAGTTTATTGTAAAAAAAATTGTTTTTTAAAAATAAAATTAAATGTAGGAATATCACAGTAATTATACTGCAATTTTTTAAAACGAATGTAGATTTTTCCCTAATGTATTAATTGATATAAAAATGTGTGCTAACAGACAAAAAGGGTGCTTTATTCACTAGTTAACCAAGACTCTATAACTACTAGTTAATAAAGGGTACTTTATTCATTTTGTAACCTAAGAAACTACAGCTACTAGTTGAAAAAATGTGCTTCATTATCCAGGTATTCACAATGAGAAACAGGAACTAGTTTAAAACAGTGATATTTTGTTGGTAATTGATTGACTTTAATTGGCTCGTACAGATCATGGTAAACTAATATCAAAGGAAATTCCAAACACTAAAGTCACCTCTATTAACAGCACACTCCCACTAATACTAAAGTAACCTCTATTAACAGCACACTCCCACTAACACTAAAGTCACCTCTATTAACAGCACACTCCCACTAACACTAAAGTCACCTCTATTAACAGCACACTCCCACTAACACTAAAGTCACCTTTATTAACAGCACACTCTCACTAACACTAAAGTCACCTCTATTAACAGCACACTCCCACTAACACTAAATTCACCTCTATTACCAACACACTCCCACTAACACTAAAGTCACCTCTATTAACAGCACACTCCCACTAACACTAAAGTCACCTCTATTAACAGCACACTCCCACCAACACTAAAGTCACCTCTATTAACAGCACACTCCCACTAACACTAAAGTCACCTCTATTACCAACACACTCCCACCAACACTAAAGTAACCTCTATTAACAGCACACTCCCACTAACAACAAAGTCACCTCTATTAACAGCACACTTCCACTAACACCAAAGTCACCTCTATTAACAGCACACTCCCACTAACAACAAAGTCACGTCTATTAACAACACACTCCCACTAACACTAAACACAATCTTTTTAACTATGCTTTCACTAGTCTTTATCATGTATTCAATACTTACAATAAAACCATTCCCTCATCTACATTGAGAGAGTAAGCACTAAATAAGTGTTTCAGACTAAAACAAATTGGGAATTTAGTAGTAGCTCATTAGAACTAGTAAACAAATATCGTTTACAGGGTACACTCGTATGAAACGTTTTTCATTGAATTGTTAATTATATTTACTATTCATCGAGTGTTTTTTCTTTAATGTTCGAATGTTCGACTTAGCTCAAAATTAGCTATGCATTAGATTAAAAGTAACAAACTATTAGAGCTATTTGATAAAAAGAGTGCTTTAATCAAAAAAAAAATCAAAAATATATTTATTTTGTAGTGGACAATTATACAATTGTATTACAATGGTCATGTATAAAAATGATATAACAATTAAAGTTAGGTTGTTATAGCTTAAATTAAATTTCTATTAATTAATAATATTTGTTTACATATTTGTCATTAATAAAACCTATTGTTCCATTAGAAATTCCTCAACAGTGTAGAAAGCTCCACTTAACAAGAAGTGCTGCAGGGAAGATTTAAATTGCTTTTCGCATATTTGCTGTTTTATATGGTTAGGCAGTCTATTAAACAACTTAGGGCCTATATTCTGGGGAAGTGAAGCTGTCAACTCCAATCTATGAGATGACTGCCTGTGTTGATTACAAAATCTTGTACTATAGTTATGTATATTTGAACCGGTCTGAAATTTTGAAATTTTAAATTTGTAAAATATGATCATTTCATATATGTACAGAGATGATAAAGTTAATATTTTAAATGATTTAAAGATTTCTTTACAAGAAGTTCTTCTATTTACACCAGCCATTACGCGGATTGCCCTTTTTTGCAAACGGAACACTCGTATTAATGCAGTATGGGACGCAGAGCCCCAGATAATAATTCCATATCTCAATCTTGATTCTATTAGTGCCATATAAATTAGTTTCATAATGAAAAAATTAACATAATTAGAAAATCTATTTAGCAAAAATAATTGTGACGATAATTTTGAACAAATACTGTCTATGTGTGAGGTCCACGTAAAGTGTTGGTCAAACGTTAGGCCAAGGTATTTCGTTTCAGTTTGGAATGGAAGCTCAAATTCATTCATAATAATCAACGGATTGGTATCAATAATTCTATAGTTTTTAAAATGTATGCAACTGGTTTTAGCTGGATTTACGTGTAAATTATTAATATTTAGGTATTGGAATAAATTAGTGAGTTGAAGATGACTATCTATTTCTAAATCGGCGAGAGTGTTGTTTTTGATGAGTATAGCCACATCATCAGCATACATTGTTACATTTAAATTGTTCACTGATTTTGTTATACTGTTTGTATATAAGACGAATATAATGGGACCTAGGACAGTGCCTTGAGGAATACCGAAATTGATTTCTATATCACTTGAACGCGCGTCTTTTAATTGAACACTTTGAGTCCTTGACATTAAAAATGATTTGATCCAGTCTAAGGGTATTCCACGTATCCCCAGATTGTAAAGTCTATCGAAGAGTATTTCATGATCGAGACAATCAAATGCCTTCTGCAAATCTAAAAAAACACCTACAGCTTTACATTTCTTATCCAAGGCTATAATAGCTTTAGAAATAAAATTAACCATGGCATCTTTTGTATTTTTCCCCTGTACAAATCCGAATTGTTCTTTACATATTAAGTCATGTTCAGACAAAAAATTTAACAATCTACGCGCAAAAACATGTTCATAAATCTTTGAAAATGTCGAAACGTTTGCAATTGGTCGCCAATTTTCCGGGGAATCACTCTTTCCACTTTTAAATATTGGACGGATTATTGTCTGCTTCAGTTCCTGTGGAAATAAGCCTTCAGAAAATGATAAATTAATTAAATCTGAAAGAGGTTTACAAATGTTGCTTGCACAATGGCGAATAACCCTGTGAGTTATGCCATCGTATCCGGCCGAGTTATTATTTTTTAAATTCATAATAATGTTATAAATTTCTACTGGATCTGTCGGGTTTAAACTGAATGTATTTGGACTATGTACATCATTCATTGTTTGTAGCTTGGGTTCTGTTATCAGTGCTTGTTTTTCTTTACCTAGATTTGCAAAGTAATTGTTGAAACACTCTGGGCTTGGCATGTCAGAAGGGAACTGAACCGTTTTGCTTTTCCTGTCTGTGTCTATTAACCTCCACGCATCTTTTGACAGGTTGTTACTCGTACTCAGTCGTTTGTATAAGTATCGTGCCTTAGCTACTTTTATGATCTTTCTATATATTCTTTTATATGTTTTATAATAATTTATGAATTCTGTAGATTTATTTTGTCTTTTTTGCATGTCTAATTCTTTGAGCTTCTGTGATGAGACGCGGATGCCTATTGTTACCCAAGATTTTATATTAGTTTTATTCCCTATTCTCCCCTTTTTTAACGGACAAGTTAGTGACAAATTATCACTAAGTAAGTAACCATTACTCTGTGACTACTAGGTAAAAAATGTATTTTTAATAACCATACAAGACACTGCATATAATGGTGTAGTTAAAATACTACTGTAACCACTATACTCTACAGATTATAGATAAAAAAGGGTGTTTTAGTCACAATTTAACAAAGAAACTACAGCTATTAGATCAAAAAGGGTGCTTTATTAATAAGGCAACCAAGAAAATACCATGATACTGCATCGAATAGATAAATACGTGTGTTTAAATCACTATTTAGTGAAAAAATACAGCTAATAGATAAAAAGGATACTTAAGTAACCGAGAAAGTTCATTTTGTAACCAAGACACTACATTTAATGGATTCAATAGGCGCTTAAATCTCCTGGTAGCAACGAAACTATAGCTTATAGATAAAAAGGTTGAAGTGTTCACTAGGTAACCATTACACTATAGCTAACAAATCAAATAGGTTGTTTTGTTCACTAGTTAACTATTACACTACAGCTAACAAATCAAATAGATTTTTTAGTTCACTAGGTAACATTTACACTACAGCTAACAAATCAAATACGCTGTTGTGTTCACTAGGTAACCATTACACCATAGCTAACAAATCAAATAGGTTGTTGTGTTCACTAGGTAACCATTACACTACAGGTAACAATACAAATACGCTGTTGTGTTCACTATTTAACAATTACACTACAGCTAACACATCAGATAGGTTTTTTAGTTCACTAGGTAACAATTACACTACAGCTAACAAATCAAATATAATAATAATAATAATAAATTCTTTATTTTTCTCTCAATTATAGGATTTATTGTTACATTCAAATAACATTTAAATGATGTATTAAACTTATAACAAAATAGTATGTATAGTAATAAATAAATAACAAAATAGTATGTATAGTAATAAATAAACAAACAGTAATAAATAAACACAGTTGTACATTTTTTTTTCTTGCATACCTATCCAACAATAGTATGTATATTAAAAAACCAAACAAATAAATACACAGTTAAACATTTTTTTTTTAATACCTATCCAGGCTGACCAAAATAACTAAACATTTACTGTTTATAATTTACATAAGAGAGAAAAATAATAGGACCCCTAAGACTGATAAAGTCTGTTCAGGGGGTCCTTCATTCAAAAATAAAAATATATTTGGTATATAGAGCTCAAAAGCAGAATAGTTTACTTTGTGTACACTGAGTTGGACTACTTAGAATTATCTTTAAAAGTGTGCTTTTACCCATGTTTATAACTAAATAAATTTTTATTAAACGTTTCTGCAAATTAATCTATTTCTAACATAGATATATACAATACTATCAAAAACAAAACGAAACAAAAAAATTGACATGACAAGAAACAAACAATACAATATATTACTAACTTATAATTTGCAACATTTCCCCTATGTTTTGTTGCGACAATAGCCATTCACGTAAGTATTTTAAAAACCTATGTACATTGCTTTCAGTTTTGATACTATATGGTAATTTATTATAGATACGTGGTGCTATAAAATTAAATGTTCATGTATAGAACGTTAAATTTGGTTTAGGTACGTTAACTATACGCTGCTGTGTTCACTAGGTAACCATTACAACATAGCTAACAAATCAAATAGGTTGTTGTGTTCACTAGGTAACAATTACACTACAGCTAACAAATCAAATAAGCTGTTGTGTTCACTAGGTAACTATTACACTACAGCTAACAAATCAAATAGGTTGTTGTTTTCACTAGGTTACCATGACACTACAACTAACAAATCAAATAGGTTGTTGTGTTCACTAGGTAACCATTACACTACAGCTAACAAATCAAATAAGTTGTTGTGTTCACTAGGTTACCATTACACTACAACTAACAAATCAAATACGCTGTTGTGTTCACTAGGTAACCATTACACTACAGCTAACAAATCAAATAGGTTGTTGTGTTCACTAGTTAACTAATACACTATAGCTAACAAACCGCATAGGTTGTTTTGTTCATTAGTTAACTATTACACTACAGCTAACAAATCAAATAGGTTGTTTTGTTTACTAGTTAACTATTACACTACAGCTAACAAATCAAATAGGTTGTTTTGTTCACTAGTTAACTATTACACTACAGCTAACAAATCAAATAGGTTTTTTAGTTCACTAGGTAACATTTACACTACAGCTAACAAATCAAATAGGTTGTTTTGTTCATTAGTTAACTATTACACTATAGCTAACAAATCAAATAGGTTGTTTTGTTCACTAGTTAACTAATACACTATAGCTAACAAACCGCATAGGTTGTTTTGTTCATTAGTTAACTATTACACTACAGCTAACAAATCAAATAGGTTGTTTTGTTCATTAGTTAACTATTACACTACAGCTAACAAATCAAATAGGTTGTTTTATTCACTAGTTAACTATTACACTACAGCTAACAAATCAAATAGGTTTTTGTGTTCACTAGGTAACCATTACACTACAACTAACAAATTAAATAGGTTGTTGTGTTCACTAGGTAACCATTACACCATAGCTAACAAATTAAATAGGTTGTTGTGTTCACTAGGTAACCATTACACTACAGCTAACAATAAAAATACGCTGTTGTGTTCACTAGGTAACCATTACACCATAGCTAACAAATTAAATAGGTTGTTGTGTTCACTAGGTAACCATTACACCATAGCTAACAAATTAAATAGGCTGTTTTGTTTACTAGGTAACCATTACATTACAGATAAAAGTAAATACTGTTTTCTTATCTGAGTAGCTATGACACTATAGATAACAGATAAAAAAGGCAATGTGTTCACTAGGTAACCATTACACTACAGCTAACTGATCAAAAAGGTAACCAACTACTTGGTATACTTGGACAACGTAATACAGCTACTTGATAAAACGATTCTTTCTGACACTTTTTAAACAATTATCTAATAGTAAAACATATCATGGTAGTTAATAGAAAACCAGGAAAGAACATTTAACGTAAACGAGGAACTATTGGTGTTTTATCACTGGGAAACTGCTGGAACTTTATTTCTTTTTATAAGGTTTTAATTTTACACCTTTTTTATATAACTTTAACCTGATTACCAGACTTTTAACCTTTTCAAATATTCTAGTTTAGTAAATATTTATGAATCTTTTTCAGGATTATGCTGCCATCTATACACTTCTGTTTGCTATCCTAGCTATCAATCTTATCCTGGCCTTCCCTTCAGATGACCTAAGCGCAGCTGAGTCAGCGAACCCATGGCATAAAGGAGGACATGGAGGTGGTGGATGGGGACATGGAGGTGGTGGATGGGGACATCGAGGTGGCGGATGGGGACACGGAGGTGGTGGATGGGGACACGGAGGTGGTGGATGGGGACACGGAGGTGGTGGATGGGGACACGGAGGTGGCGGATGGGGACACGGAGGTGGTGGGTGGGGACATGGTGGGGGGAAAAAACACTGGGGCTGATTTTGATTGACTAGCAATTTTGTATATGTGTATTATTAAAAATGTATATTGATATTATTAGATCACACCTCTTGAAAAATATTTAAAACTTTTTTTTACAATACGTGTTTTATATTCATTATGAAATTTACTATAGGTATTTATAATAAGTAGTACAGTAACTGAATATTTATTAATAAAACAAATCCCTGTAACTAATGGTTTAATATTTTAATCACCCTCTATGTTGGATAGCTTTAAGTGTTATTGATGTTTTAATAGTTAAATGTAACTATACTTGAGAGTCACACACTAATATACTCTTGGACTCTAAATATTAATGTGTAAAATGAATGGTTAACTATAGTTAAAATATGAATATGATTGATTCCGACAGTATTTAATTAACTATTGTTTTAACATGAAAAATGGAAAATGCTGAGAAGTGTGGGTTTAATGTGTTTAATTTGTTTTGAAAACTCACGTAATTTTTCGAATAAACTTAATTGATGAGATTTGTATGCATCTATAAAAAAATAGTGTAGATTTATTTACAGAATAATATATAGTTTGCTAAAATCATGGTTTATACTATTCGAGAATCACAGATTTAACAATACAAGGAGGCATCTGCTAAGTCTACCAACGGCAGTTATTTTTCGTATATGAAAGTTATCATGCGTTTATAATTATAGACTGACTAAAGCTAAAGAATCAAGACTAAACAAAGTAAAACTTTGGAATAACCAACTACATCAATATATTTACACATATAAACTTAAGTTAAACTTTAAAAGTGTGTATGTATATATATATACACACACACACACACACAAAGGTTATTTTGAGAAATTTTTAATGAGAAACACATCAAAGGTGGTGTCATAGTTGTATGTTATTAAGTTTTGTAACAAGCGAGTTATATGAACATTTTGATTCCTTCACAAATAATTACCATTACGTGGTAAATTGGTTCACCAGAATCAATAATCATCATATTCCTACCTCAGATGCTAATTATGCAAAACAACTGTATTGTGAGGTGTTCACTTGTTTTGTATTTCTACGAACATGTAATGTGCTAATCAAAAATTCATATTTGAATATTTTTTAAAACTTATGATATACCCTCAGCATCTTCCCGGTCATTTAAGTCAATGTTTGTAGAGTAACATTTTCAAGAAATAATTATAGGATTAAGGAATAGGTAGGCATTATAGAAATATAGAATATAGGAATAAATAGAATAGAATAGAATAGAAATAAATAGAAATAAGGAATATAGAAAATAAAACATACTTGTATGTTACATTGTGATCGAATACAAATTTAAAAAGTTTGGTTATATTGTATGGAAACGACACCACAATTACAATGTTGATAAATAATTGAAGAATTGTAATAAAGTTATATTTAATATAGTATAAAGTTGGAATATAATATTATCAATGACAAATTTATAATTTGTAATATTTAATCATTGACAGTAACCTAAAAAAAAACAAAAAAAAAAACTCTGAGACACAAACTAAATTTCGTCAAAATGTGCTACTTCAATACTGAACTAAGCAGTGAATAATATATTATTGAGAAAGGCATTTATCTATTCCATTAATAATATTTTTAAATAATTATAAAATTAATTTCTCGAGTGAAGAATGCCACATGTAGCAACAACAGCGATAAAAAATAATTATTGAGAAATGACCGGGACGCATGTTATAATTAGTGTTACAGAAAAATTAACACACAGAAGGTAAAACGTGAGATAAATGTGGTTATAATAAAATAAAAAAGGATGGCTGTAGAAATTCATTATATTATGTGTAGTTGAAGGTTGAAGGAAATTACACGACTAAACTATTTAGGTACCCATATAACATCTCCATTAAAATAAAGAAATAAACTAACAATAGAATAATATTGCTAGGCACAGTTTTTATTTGATAATCTAACATATATTCCATAATTTATAGCTCTTTTTTCATAAATGATTGGTAAATGTCACAAAAAAATCCGAAATCAAAGCATGGTCTCACTTAAAAGTTTAACTTTTCCTAGGTTTATCTTAGTTAATATTGAAATTAACTTGCCAATTGAGATACTTAAAGTAAGCACTATGTGAACTGTAAGTTGTGTAGAACTGTGTAGAATCCGATCTTTCTGGTGTAATTTCAGAAAAACGACAATAGGACTTTAAGTAGGCCATACACTGAAAAATCATGAATCAAGGAATCATATCAGGAAGCTAACAAATAAATATTAAATCTTAGAACTTAAGCGGCCGGTGTCATTACTAGAATATTTTCCGGTGACAACCACGTCAAGGTGCTATCTACAATATAACCAGACGTTCACCATAGCGTTCCTTGACACGGTTATCACCGGAAAATAATATAGATTCTAGTAAATAAATACGAACAAAAAAATCTAACTTTTAAAATTAAGTATTGAATTGTAAATGGAATAAAATATTGTAAATGAACATTTTTGAATTGAATGTAAATTACCATTATGCTGATGTACATTTTAATAACTAGAAATTGAAGAAACATAAACATTTTCTAACCTAACCAGTTTTACTGCTAAACACATGCCTAATGCATGCATTGTAATAATATGCCAAGGATAAACTAGAATACCAAGTATAAAAACAGCTGATTAATCCTCTTCCATATTTACATTGAACAATGGCAACTACCAAGGTAAGACCGAATGGTAGATTTATATTCTAACTTTGTTTTTGACTACTTTCTTTAGTTGTGTTAATTTTAATTGTGCTCTCTTAGTAGTCAGTACTTATGCTTAGTTAAGATTTGACCTTCTAAAAACAAATTTTATTTTATATTACTTTGGAAAAGTATGTGTTTAGAAAAATAATTTAGGACTTTAGTAATGTGATTTAGGGGGAACGATATTTATATGGAGGAGGTTTTTAAATTGTAAAAATTTTAAATAAATTTGGTTTGGTTTATTTTGATTATCTTACTGTGGGAAATGATGAAGGGAAACAAAAAATTTAACTGTATAGTGAAAAAAAAAAATCGACATTCTTTATCTAGACAAATTAATACATGATTATTTAGCTAATAAAGCGTAACTTATGAAACAAAAATAGGTAGATTTAAATATAATTTAACTTACGTCTTCATGGATAACTTAAGAAATGAATAAAATCTCCCTAGTTTGATTTCTTACGTCACGTTATATTACCTTAGTAATTGTGTATTATTATGACTAAATACAAAATGTATAATTTTATTTTATGAAATTTGTTCAGTTACTAGAACCAGTCAATACAAACATTGAGTCAAATATTTAGTTTTGGCATCTCTTACTTAGTAAAGTTAACAATTATTCAGCCCCATATTTGTATTGGAAAAAAATTGAAACTGTATTTAAAAAGTAAATCACAATGCTGACTGGGTCATATTAAATAAGAAATATTGAGAGATTTTAGTGAATTAGATTAGTATTAAGGCAATAATTGGGTTAATACACTTATTTAAGTTTTAATACATTTTTTGCCTTTACATACTAAAAATATTCAGGCCATTTCAAACAATATAATAAATTAGTAATAGTTGACATTTGTCAATTAATGGAGTAGTGTGGTACATTTTAATGATGAATTAATATCTGAAGTCAAATCAATTTATTTATTTTTTTTTTTTTAATAATTGTACATCTAAAAAAATAATAAAAAAAGAAGTATTAACACTAGCTGATTGGCAACTGCTGAAACACGACCAAAAAATCATATCTAATCGATACAACATTTTTACATACCACTATTCACTTCTGTTTTCTCAGTGGTATATCGTACCATCTTCAATACTGGACTCTGTTATCACAGTACTTTTGTTATTTTATTAAGGCTAATTAATATTTATTATTATCAATATTTTATCTGAGAACAAACCGACCACTGGTGTAATCCGTTACATCATAAAGGCTCTATTGAGACTTTTATAGCCATAATTATTTATTTAAAAATAAAAGAAGGTGATTAACTAGAAGGTGATACGAGGAAGAAATTTCTTTATAAGGAAGTTTGAAATAATGCAAATAAATCATAATATATAAACGATAAGCAACATGGTTCCTTAAATATTACACTTAAAATTATTTCAACAATACCTACGCCATTCAATAAAATAGTGCCAAACAGTTATTCATTACATTTTAATATTGGTCAATAAGTAACCAGAACGCTACAGGCAATATGAAACAACTGATACTTATAGACAGTAATACAATTATGGTTACTATGTAAATGGTTATATTAGTCTGGAGACTACCACTACAATACAGCTACAAGGTAGAAACAGGACTTTAGGCAATTGGTAAGCAGTGCACCTCATCTACAAGGTAAAATAGTTAGTCACTAGGTAACCAGTAAATTGCAGATTTTACATGAAAACCAACGCTTTAGTCAGTACGTGACCAGTGCACTACAGCTTCTCGATAAGAAACAACATTTTACCCTCTGGTATCCAGTTCACTACATCTTTTAGGTAAAGATGATACTTTAGACAATATGTAATAAATAAATAAAAATAAATAAAAATGCCTTTATTTTGGAGCGTATTTCAGTTAAAACTGTTTTTCAAATCAACTCAAGTCATACAATAATATACAATGTTGGTCTAAAGATCTAACAATAATATACAATAAATAGCCAACACAATACAAAAAAAAACACTAATTTGAGAATAAATACATAGCTACATACAACACTAATATTAATTAAACCTATTCTTCAAATAACATCTCAACTTTGACTTAAAACAAGGTAGAGACAAGTTTACTTTTAGGGTACCAGGGAGGCCGTTGTACAACGTCGGCCCGAAGTATGAGAAACTTCCCCTCCCCAATTCTCGCTCCACCCTTGGGAAGTGGAGCATCTCACCGTGGTGGCTTGCACGTTGAGAGACCTCCTCTCGAAGTATGAGCCTGTCGCTTAAGGATTGAGGTTCTTTGATGGTCAGAACCTTGTGGATCATGCAGCCAGTCAGCAATTCACACATTGCTTCCATCGGCAGCATGTTCAGAGTATCTCGGTGGGCTGACACATGATCAAATTTTCTCAGATCGAAAATATATTGAACTGCGGCGTTCTGCAACTTTTGAATTCTTTCAGTGTCACCCTTAGAGATGCTATTGCCATAAACAGGATAGCAATAGTAGAACGCTGACAAGATCAACGACTGCATGAGTTGAAGTTTTGCATACTCAGGCAACATGTTCTTGAATCTGTACAGAGCCCTCAGTCTGCCTACGGCACGCTGGATGGAATAATTGACGTGGTCCGAGAAGGTAAGACCACTGTCCAAGACCAGACCGAGTGTCTTGACCTTGTCACAAACAGACAAGCTCTGGTTGCCTAGTACCACTTCCACGCCACTCTCTCTGCGGGCCTGTACTACATGTTGTGGAGCTGTGTGCAGAACATTGCACTTGTTCACATTGAGCTTCAGGCCATTGGTAACTGACCACTTGACAACACTGTCAAGATCAGCATTCAGTTGCTCTATGGCTGATACCATGAGGAGGGGCTCATATGTGATGAGCAGTTGAGAGTCATCTGCGTACAGATGAGCTGTGCAGTTCTGCAGGCAATCAGGAAAGTCGGCCGTGTACAAGTTGTACAGAATTGGCCCCAAACAGCTGCCCTGAGGAACTCCTCTATTCCTTGCAATCTTCTCGGAAAATTCACTCTCTACTCTGGTAACCTGAAACCTGCAATTCAGATAGGATCTGACCCATTCAAACATCCTGTCGTGAAATCCAAAGTAATGCATTTTCGCCAAGAGCATGTCATGATGCATTGAGTCAAATGCCTTCTGTAATCAGTTCAATCAGTAGCTACTAGGTAAAAATAGGACTTTAGGCAATTGGTAAGTAGTGCACTACAGCTACTAGGTAAAAAGGGACACTTTAGTAATTAAGTAACCTGTGCACAACAATTAATAGGAAAAAGCGACAATTTAGTCAATAGGTTACCAGCGCACTTCAGCAACAAAGTAAAATAGGTCATCTTAGTCACTAGGTAATCTGTGCACTACAGCTTCTCGATAAGAAACAACACTTTATTCTCTAGATATCCAGTTCACTACATCTATTACGTAAAGATGATACTTTAAACAATATGTAATCAGTGCACTACAGCTACTAGGTAAAAACAGGACTTTAAGCAGTTGGTAAGCAGTGCACCTCATCTACAAGGTAAAATAGTTAGTCACTAGGTAACCAGTAAATTGCAGATTTTACATGAAAACCAACGCTTTAGTCAGTACGTGACCAGTGCACTACAGCTTCTCGATAAGAAACAACATTTTACCCTCTGGTATCCAGTTCACTACATCTTTTAGGTAAAGATGATACTTTAGACAATATGTAATAAATAAATAAAAATAAATAAAAATGCCTTTATTTTGGAGCGTATTTCAGTTAAAACTGTTTTTCAAATCAACTCAAGTCATACAATAATATACAATGTTGGTCTAAAGATCTAACAATAATATACAATAAATAGCCAACACAATACAAAAAAAAACACTAATTTGAGAATAAATACATAGCTACATACAACACTAATATTAATTAAACCTATTCTTCAAATAACATCTCAACTTTGACTTAAAACAAGGTAGAGACAAGTTTACTTTTAGGGTACCAGGGAGGCCGTTGTACAACGTCGGCCCGAAGTATGAGAAACTTCCCCTCCCCAATTCTCGCTCCACCCTTGGGAAGTGGAGCATCTCACCGTGGTGGCTTGCACGTTGAGAGACCTCCTCTCGAAGTATGAGCCTGTCGCTTAAGGATTGAGGTTCTTTGATGGTCAGAATCTTGTGGATCATGCAGCCAGTCAGCAATTCACACATTGCTTCCATCGGCAGCATGTTCAGAGTATCTCGGTGGGCTGACACATGATCAAATTTTCTCAGATCGAAAATATATTGAACTGCGGCGTTCTGCAACTTTTGAATTCTTTCAGTGTCACCCTTAGAGATGCTATTGCCATAAACAGGATAGCAATAGTAGAACGCTGACAAGATCAACGACTGCATGAGTTGAAGTTTTGCATACTCAGGCAACATGTTCTTGAATCTGTACAGAGCCCTCAGTCTGCCTACGGCACGCTGGATGGAATGATTGACGTGGTCCGAGAAGGTAAGACCACTGTCCAAGACCAGACCGAGTGTCTTGACCTTGTCACAAACAGACAAGCTCTGGTTGCCTAGTACCACTTCCACGCCACTCTCTCTGCGGGCCTGTACTACATGTTGTGGAGCTGTGTGCAGAACATTGCACTTGTTCACATTGAGCTTCAGGCCATTGGTAACTGACCACTTGACAACACTGTCAAGATCAGCATTCAGTTGCTCTATGGCTGATACCATGAGGAGGGGCTCATATGTGATGAGCAGTTGAGAGTCATCTGCGTACAGATGAGCTGTGCAGTTCTGCAGGCAATCAGGAAAGTCGGCCGTGTACAAGTTGTACAGAATTGGCCCCAAACAGCTGCCCTGAGGAACTCCTCTATTCCTTGCAATCTTCTCGGAAAATTCACTCTCTACTCTGGTAACCTGAAACCTGCAATTCAGATAGGATCTGACCCATTCAAACATCCTGTCGTGAAATCCAAAGTAATGCATTTTCGCCAAGAGCATGTCATGATGCATTGAGTCAAATGCCTTCTGTAATCAGTTCAATCAGTAGCTACTAGGTAAAAATAGGACTTTAGGCAATTGGTAAGTAGTGCACTACAGCTACTAGGTAAAAAGGGACACTTTAGTAATTAAGTAACCTGTGCACAACAATTAATAGGAAAAAGCGACAATTTAGTCAATAGGTTACCAGCACACTTCAGCAACAAAGTAAAATAGGTCATCTTAGTCACTAGGTAATCTGTGCACTACAGCTTCTCGATAAGAAACAACACTTTATTCTCTAGATATCCAGTTCACTACATCTATTACGTAAAGATGATACTTTAAACAATATGTAATCAGTGCACTACAGCTACTAGGTAAAAACAGGACTTTAAGCAGTTGGTAAGCAGTGCACCTCATCTACAAGGTAAAATAGTTAGTCACTAGGTAACCAGTAAATTGCAGATTTTACATGAAAACCAACGCTTTAGTCAGTACGTGACCAGTGCACTACAGCTTCTCGATAAGAAACAACATTTTACCCTCTGGTATCCAGTTCACTACATCTTTTAGGTAAAGATGATACTTTAGACAATATGTAATAAATAAATAAAAATAAATAAAAATGCCTTTATTTTGGAGCGTATTTCAGTTAAAACTGTTTTTCAAATCAACTCAAGTCATACAATAATATACAATGTTGGTCTAAAGATCTAACAATAATATACAATAAATAGCCAACACAATACAAAAAAAAACACTAATTTGAGAATAAATACATAGCTACATACAACACTAATATTAATTAAACCTATTCTTCAAATAACATCTCAACTTTGACTTAAAACAAGGTAGAGACAAGTTTACTTTTAGGGTACCAGGGAGGCCGTTGTACAACGTCGGCCCGAAGTATGAGAAACTTCCCCTCCCCAATTCTCGCTCCACCCTTGGGAAGTGGAGCATCTCACCGTGGTGGCTTGCACGTTGAGAGACCTCCTCTCGAAGTATGAGCCTGTCGCTTAAGGATTGAGGTTCTTTGATGGTCAGAATCTTGTGGATCATGCAGCCAGTCAGCAATTCACACATTGCTTCCATCGGCAGCATGTTCAGAGTATCTCGGTGGGCTGACACATGATCAAATTTTCTCAGATCGAAAATATATTGAACTGCGGCGTTCTGCAACTTTTGAATTCTTTCAGTGTCACCCTTAGAGATGCTATTGCCATAAACAGGATAGCAATAGTAGAACGCTGACAAGATCAACGACTGCATGAGTTGAAGTTTTGCATACTCAGGCAACATGTTCTTGAATCTGTACAGAGCCCTCAGTCTGCCTACGGCACGCTGGATGGAATGATTGACGTGGTCCGAGAAGGTAAGACCACTGTCCAAGACCAGACCGAGTGTCTTGACCTTGTCACAAACAGACAAGCTCTGGTTGCCTAGTACCACTTCCACGCCACTCTCTCTGCGGGCCTGTACTACATGTTGTGGAGCTGTGTGCAGAACATTGCACTTGTTCACATTGAGCTTCAGGCCATTGGTAACTGACCACTTGACAACACTGTCAAGATCAGCATTCAGTTGCTCTATGGCTGATACCATGAGGAGGGGCTCATATGTGATGAGCAGTTGAGAGTCATCTGCGTACAGATGAGCTGTGCAGTTCTGCAGGCAATCAGGAAAGTCGGCCGTGTACAAGTTGTACAGAATTGGCCCCAAACAGCTGCCCTGAGGAACTCCTCTATTCCTTGCAATCTTCTCGGAAAATTCACTCTCTACTCTGGTAACCTGAAACCTGCAATTCAGATAGGATCTGACCCATTCAAACATCCTGTCGTGAAATCCAAAGTAATGCATTTTCGCCAAGAGCATGTCATGATGCATTGAGTCAAATGCCTTCTGTAATCAGTTCAATCAGTAGCTACTAGGTAAAAATAGGACTTTAGGCAATTGGTAAGTAGTGCACTACAGCTACTAGGTAAAAAGGGACACTTTAGTAATTAAGTAACCTGTGCACAACAATTAATAGGAAAAAGCGACAATTTAGTCAATAGGTTACCAGCACACTTCAGCAACAAAGTAAAATAGGTCATCTTAGTCACTAGGTAATCTGTGCACTACAGCTTCTCGATAAGAAACAACACTTTATTCTCTAGATATCCAGTTCACTACATCTATTACGTAAAGATGATACTTTAAACAATATGTAATCAGTGCACTACAGCTACTAGGTAAAAACAGGACTTTAAGCAGTTGGTAAGTAGTGCACTACAGCTACAAGGTAAAATAGGACACTTTAGTTACTGGGTAACCTGTGCACTACAGCTTCTCGATAAGAAACAACACTACTCTCAAGATATCCAGTTCACTACATCTATTAGGTAAAGATGATACTTTAGTCACTAGGTAGCCAGTGCGCTAAAGCATCTAGGTAAAAAATTACTCAAAAAAACAACAAAATAACAAATTAGGGAAGCACTACACTTCAGATTAGGTAAAAAGCAACAATTTATTTACTAGGTAACACTGTACAATACTCCTTGCAGGTGAAAAAGGTCAATTTGTTTATTACATAAATATTACATTACTGTTCTGAGTAAAAAATATGAATAAAAACACTTTAATCATTGGGTAACCAGTGCACTACAGATACGAGGTAAAGGGCACTGTACAGCTTTCTACAGTGCACTACAGATACGAGGTAAAGGGCACTGTATCTGTAGTGCACTGTACAGCTTTCTACAGTGCACTACAGATACGAGGTAAAGGGCACTGTATCTTTAGTGCACTGTACAGCTTTCTACAGTGCACTACAGATACGAGGTAAAGGGCACTGTATCTGTAGTGCACTGTACAGCTTTCTACAGTGCACTACAGATACGAGGTAAAGGGCACTGTATCTGTAGTGCACTGTACAGCTTTCTACAGTGCACTACAGATACGAGGTAAAGGGCACTGTATCTGTAGTGCACTGTACAGTTTTCTACAGTGCACTACAGATACGAGGTAAAGGGCACAGTATCTGTAGTGCACTGTACAGCTTTCTTAAGTGCAGTATAGCTTCTAGGTAGAAAGGGCACTGTAAATACTAGGTAAAGAGAAAACACATCAGATACTACGTAAAAAGCAACTCTTAAGTCACTACGTAACGTTGTACACTACATCTTCTAGGTAAAAAAGAACACTTTAGTCTTTAGATAACTAGCGCACAGACTATTTATCTAAATAGAATACAGTTTACCCTCGAATACAGTTCTGGGTAAAAAATGAATTAAAAAAAACAAAAAAAAAAAAACACTCTAGTCACTTGTTAATCTGTGCACTACAACTAAAAGGTAAAATCATACACCTAAGCTATAACCAGTGCACTATAGCTACTTGGCAAAAGGGGACACTTTAGTCACTAGGTTACCTTTGCAATAAAGCCAAAAGGTAAAAAAGGAAAATGTAGTCAATAAGTAACTATTGGGTTATATCTGCGACGTGAAAAAGAAAACTTTAGACTCAAGATAACCATTTCACTAGAGCTATTAGATAAGAAAGGACACGTTAGTCACCAAGCCACCAATACACTACAGATATTTAGTAAAAAGTTCTACCTTACTTACTAGGCGAGCAGCGAGTTACAGCTGGGTTTGTAGTCTTTAGGTAACAAATATAGTAATAGCCAAATATAATATAATGAATATAACTATTCACTAGATCACCAAGAAAGTACACCCATAAGTTGTAAAATGTACCACTGCAATTTTATTACTGTAAAAGTGCAGTAACTTTATCTCTTCTTTAACTACAAAAAATTATTTTGTATACTTGATTAATTTATACAAACAGTTTAAAATATTTAGTTGATTGTTATAAATGAATATTCTATTTTCAGTTAAGAGGTTTCATCTTAATATATGTGTTCGTGGTGGTGGCTATTAATCTCGCTCTGGCCTTCCCTGCAGATGACCTAAAGAGCACAGAGTCAGCATGGCGTGATTGGCGTGATGAACGATGGAGGGATGGTGGATGGAGCCGTGGAGAAGGTCGTTGGGAGAATAGGTGGGGAAGGGGGAGGTGGTCGTGGCATCGGCCGTCATAGTAGAGCTTGGGGAGACTGATTTTTAAGATTTATGCATTATGTATATGTATTTTATATATTATCTATAAATGGCTAGGTCTCTTTGAAAATATTAAAATCATCTGCCAGTCATTAATTTAAATAAAAATGTAAACGATAATTCTCTTCTATTTATATTTAACATGGAATTAAAAATATACTAGCAAGAAAGTTATTTAACATTCATTATTTGAAAGCACACCTTAACTGTCCTATATAAAAATCACTTACATTTATTTCTTACATGTTTATAAGTAATCAATTTATTAGACTATAATTAGTGTTTAAATTTACAGTACAACTGCACTTGATAATATAGTAATACATTTAAGTTTATCTAGTTAAATATACACATTTTATATACTAGCACATACTACTGGATTTAAAAAAAAGTAGTATATATTTGTTTTTTATAAGTGTCTTATAATCATCTAAATATGTACATTTTAAGATTAAGATACATTGAAGATGAACGTAAATTTTGAAACATTTGTTGTTATCGTATAGCAAGCGAAGCATGGCAACAATAATACAATGAATATTCTGATATTATAATAAATTCAGCAAATAATATAGCAAAATAGGCCTTCTATCACTTTCTTTTGAATGGTGATATTTTATGATTATTATACTGAAATCGTAAAGACTTAAAACATACTTGCATCTAATATCACTACTACAACATGAAAAACTAAATAATATATTATTGTGAAAGACTTGTGTTTGTTCCATAAAAAACTTATATAAATATAAAACTATTTATTCTAATGAGGAATTCCAGAAAAAAACAACAATAACCTGGATATAATGACCGAGAGGCATGCAAGGTTAGGGGGATTACACAAAATGATAAAATACGTGATAATGGGTTTAATATAAAAGAAAAAAAGGATGTCTGAAACAATTCATTATAAGTAACTAATTTGCTAATTGAGGCCTCTAACGTAATGAATCAATTAGTTGAGTTGAGCTCTTTCTATATACTTGGTGTGATTTACAGAATAGCATCACAATAGATGGATGTATAAGGAGTGAACAATCCCAAATGAACGAACCGTTGCAGGAAGCAAACAAACAATAAACATGTAACAAAATCTAAAAATCAAAACCTAAATGATTAAACTGTGGATTATGTAATCTGAATATTGAAAATAACGTTCATATGCCACTGTAACTTCGAAAAATTTCAAAATTTATAAATAATTTTTAGTTCTACCAATTTTACTTAAATGCACTTTCATTAGCTTGCACATAAGAAACACGCAATGAAAAATGTAATATAATGCTTTTTTAACAGTTAGTTTAACTTAATTTAACTATACACTTTAAAATATGATAATATCATTGAAAAATATTAACGAGTGAAGAAAATCGTAACAAATACGTAAGCATATCATTGGAACTAAATTATGTATATTTTGGACTATAATAAAAACAATTTGATTGAAATACAAACTGATCGATGTTAAAACTTCGTAATTTTTATTGTTTTGTTCTTCGTGTTATTGTTATTTATTTGAGTGCAATATGATGGTTTTGAATATTGTTAGAACCATTTGACTAAAATACAATAAGATACTAACAAGGGATTGTTGTCCGTTGATCCCATTATTACAGCCATTGTCATGTGAAATTGAGACTTCATTATCACAATTAATGAAACCAAATGTCTACCAAATGCAAAACCAGTTTGCCAATCTAAGTTTTTACCACGAATATTACGTTATAAATATTATATTGACATTGGTAAATATTACAATGCATTTTTAAAAATAAATTCGTTTTACTGTCAAACACAAACTTCTCGAAAACTGATACATTTGCAAAACTCACTATTGTAAGGATAGGGCTATATTTCAGTTACATCCTTAGAAGGGGGGGGGGTGGCATAAAAAAATCAAGGGCAAGTCTGCTGAGTATAATCCGGGCTGCTCTTAGTGATCCGTTCTTCCTCTACTTTGAATCAGGAAAAATAGAAAAATAAAGGACATCTCAGTCTCCTGCCATATATTGCTAAATAACGATTTACTATGAAATCCAGGCAGTTCTTCATAGCTGATACATACTTGGTATAGCGATGATCAGAACCGCACTGTGAGTCATTGCTTGGTTCAATTACAGGCTGAAAGGTCAAGATAGTTAAAAGTGGCTGACTCATTAGCATTTTAAAACCGCACACTACTTCATCTTCCAAGAATGATACGACTCACAGCTTTTTTTAAAGTTTAAGTTCTGGAAACCTGTATTGGGGCTAAAATAGATTTAAAAGTTAATGGACTAAAGGGGGTAGGTTCTCGGAAAATTAAACGAATTAAGGTTGAAAATGTGCATTTTAGGATAGCTTTAGTTAAATTTTATGTTTGTTTCAAAATACAATCTGATTTTGTTTTTTTTTCATGATTTTTACATTTTTTTAAATATATATAAAACGAGTATAGTATGAGTTGAAAGAATATTCAACTCTATAAGATTTTTGAATATTTTAGTTCTAAAAATTAAAAATATGATTTAGTTCAAATGAACATTTGAATTAAAATTGAGTATGATTCAAATAAATAATAATTATATATTAATTTCCTTTAAAAAAATACCTTTTCCATCACAGCTTAAACTCCAGCCCATCACTAATACATAAATTTATTCGATTACATTAAACTATACGTCTTTTTAATAATAAATAAATATAATGCTCATGATTCAAACTGAAATAATTAAGCACAATGAGAATTATTATATTGAATATAATATAGTTTGTAGCAGGATAAGCAATATTGTAGTAATATCAATGAAGATTAAGGGTTATGTAATAATATAAAACAACTTTTTTTTTAAATTAAATTATTAAAATATAAAAATCCAACCAATATGTTTTAGACTTTAGTAGTAGCACAGTCACAGATAAATGCCAGCTTATTCTAACACAAAATAAAAGTGGGAGAACAATATACATTACTGTGCCACAGGCTGTGGTGATCCTAATACGAAGTTCTTACTGATCGATGTTATAGTGGGGTGAAGGTGGAGAGTCATTGTTTATCATGGTTACTTGTAGAGTTTTACGCGGGATAAACCATTAGAAGGATGAATATTAAGTTTATATATAGTTATAATAAATAAGTATTTATTGAGGAGTTTTGGTACACTTTGGAAGTACTTTAGAAAGTAAGTTGTTTAAAGAGGAAAATAAGTCTATGTGTTATTTTAATAAATAACAAATAGAATGTCGTAGAAATATAATAAAAAACTGCTCTGAGCTTTATTTACATTTTAATAAATAAATATAACAAGTTTTGTGAAAAATGAAGTAGTTATATTTAGGAAACAACAATAATTATGTAATGGCTTGTTAAATAAAATATTTTACCTTGAACCGATCTCCATCCTGTCTCACTTCCTCAAGTTCTTACACCTTTCTGAATAAGGTGGGATTTTCACGAGCTATATAAGCCTCATTGTCGTGGTATATGAATTATTACCACCATGGCTTCTCTCAAGGTAGGACTGACTTGGTTATTTCATAGCGTAGGTCTAATAAATTAGATATATTTACAAGTAAATATTAAATATATTTTTATACGTTACTAGCTGTACCCGCCCGCTTCGCCGGTCATAATATTGAGTTTGATTTAGAACCTAATAGCTGAAAGAATTCAAGCATTTTTGCTTCTTCTACCAATATTAGATTTTTTAGGAGGCATGTCATAAAAAGTAAACTGCAAAACAAATAATTATTAATTTTTTATTTTGACGTTTCACCACATGTTTTAATTACCGAGGAAAAAAGGTTAACACCAAATACAGATCACCTGACCAAGTAAAAGTAGTGTGTGCTACACTCTCAAGGTGAAATGTAGAACTACAATAAATCAAAACATATACAGTACTGTTGTTGTGAGAACTTCAATCTGCTTATGGCATGTGAAACTACATTAAACCACACAGTCATATGTTTTTTGTAAACAATTCAGATTCTCCATTTGAATAACATGGGATCTTTAGGAGCCCGTGGGGCGGGACCCTGTGGACGGATCTGCATCAAACTTCACAGAAACCATCTCGGGAGTATACAGGACAACACCCTAAAGTTTCATGGCGATCGGTTGGATGGTTTGGCAGCGCATAAACTTCAAACATATATATATATATATACAAACATCCTCTTTTATAAATATATATATATATATATATACACAAACATCCTCTTTTATAAATATAGATTATAACAAATGATTTATTGCAATATAACGAAACAATATTTAGCTATTCATTCAATCCCTATTTAGATAAATAATTGTACATTATTTTCAGTTACTGTATTTAAACTATCCGTTTTTTGTTATTAGTTTGAAATAACAAAAAAATAACATTTAAATAATAATCAACTAGGCTTGTATCTTTAGATCTAAATTTTAAAAATTCATCCTGTTTTGCATCTTTGGATATAATTGCAATATATATTGAATTCAGTTTTATATATAGCAAATGAAGTACTAACTTTGAAGAGTGGATAAGGCTGGTAGGATAACTAATGGTGACTGATTTGAGAAATATTGTCCTAACTACTTGAGGTTCCACTTTTATGAAAGCGTACTAAAAAAACTTGTTGTATTTATATTGAAGTGCTTTAAGATATAGTATATTTCCTGTAACAAATATTACTACAGTATTAATGGCATAATATTAATAACTTTGTCATTATAAAATTTTAAATTACCACTCACTGAAGAAGTATATAGAATGGATGTGATATGTAATCAACCCACCTCACCTACACATAAATAAGGTGAATTAACATGAGGATATAATTAACAATAACCAACTAGCTGAAAGACGATAAATTAAATATTTTGTTCAATGGCTGCATCCTAAGATGAAACAGCAAATAAAGTTACTTATTTAGGAACGTTTTTACAAAAATGCTTTTCTATTCTGTTGAACATTCCTCTATGTTTATTATTTAAGATATATTTTATAAATAAATTGAAATTTAGTATTGCCAGACGTTTTTCCTCCCAGATAAAATGAAATAAACTTAACTCTGATGTCATTAATTTTAATTTAGGATGACAAAAAATGATAAAATATGAAATGAAAATGAAAAAAAAAAAATAAAAATCTATTTATTGCTTTATAAAGATACAAAATAAATATTCGTTAGGGAAATAAATAAAATTGGTCCCCCACTTGGGTGGCCGCCAATCTATATATATAAATATATAAAGACGTCTTTCTCATCAAAATAACTCTTTTATGTTATTGTATATTTAGAATGTGAGATATATTTTTATTCAATATTTTGATTTTAACGAAATTCAACACAAGATCTGTGCAACGTTCGTAGCATGAGAAAACAATAATATAATGTAACACTTACATCACTCATAATCATTCATTCGTTTAAGACTGTCCTTTTTTAACTTAAGGTTAAATGAAACTAAAAGTTTAATTAGGTAATAATGCAATTGTAACCAATAATTTTCACTAATTAAAAAGAAATACGTGAGTTTAGATATTAAACAATTACTGATTACTAAATGTTACTGACTTGTACTAAATACTTAATAGTGAAAATAGTTATTACAAACTTAAACACAAATAGAAGTAAAAACAAAGCAAATGTTATTATTTCGTTTACTTGGATGTCAAATAAGAGTTAAACGTATTTTTTTTTTATTTGACATAATAATATTAATTGTGGTAGAAAACCTTGCTGAATTGTAATTTAAATTGTTTATTTATTTTAATGATATTCTGTGAGAACACTTCCAAAGTCGAACAAGCTAAGTCGAACTCAGATAGTAACAATGACTACACTCGTTCATCTACACTCATCTCACTCATTCATGCCTCATATTCGCCCATATCTCTACGATCGGCGTCTTAGAGATGAATAATGAAAATAATGAAACCTGGTATAAGGTGTTTTTAGTCCATTAGGGAAATTTTATATTTACTTTAAATTGATTAAAATTAAAAATTTACGTAATTAAATAAAATATAAACAAGTACAATTAATTGTTTATCAGGTACTTCCAAAGTATTTAAACACTCAATCTGGCTTATTTAAATTGATAATAATATTTGTTGTATTTAATCGATTTAAATTAAAGCAAAGCACTAAAAAGTCCAAAAACAAAAATATTTAAAGGCCAAATAATTTCGAATCCGTTCTGAGTCGAAACATTTTATTAGAAAAATAAAATTGGGAGTTATATATGGACAGTAAAGAATGCAACCCTCTTACTTGAACTGTTGATTAATAAAGTATTATTAATATGATACGGATTGTTTAGTAAATGTAAATTTTGTCTTTGTTTCAGATAACTCTCTTCGTATGTGCCCTTCTGGTACTCGTCGCTCTCAGCTTTGTGTCTGCATATCCTGCAAACGACCTTAATACTGAGGAGGCTGCGCAGTTTGGGTACGGCAGAAGGTACGGGGGATTTGGAGGCTACAGAGGAGGTTACAGGGGAGGATATGGTGGCTACAGAGGGGGGTATGGTGGCTATGGAGGATACAGGGGAGTATATGGAGGCTACAGGGGAGGATACGGTGGTTATGGATACGGAGGAGGTTATGGACGCCGTTATGGATAACGCCTTCTCCAACAATTTCAACTATCATCTGTGTGCTTTCTTCGGTATAAAACCTATAAAATTGATGAAACAATTACAATTACAACTATTTTAAGTAATTTTTAGTTTAAATTATAACATTTGTAAGCTAATTAAAAAAAAACCAGTTTGTACTTGAAATTCCAATAAATTACAGTTTACTAAAGTTGCTTATAATTTTATGAATCACTTTGATCATTTAAAACTATGTATTTTTTCAAAATTTTCAACTGAATTGTGTCCCAAAACATACATTTTCAAATGATTCTCAATAATCCTTTTGCTGTTGAAGTTATCTGAAGAATAGGAGGCCTCAAGGTGCTTATACAAGAGGTTGCCTCATACAAGTACGCATATATATGGAGCAGGTAGCCATTACGTCATAGGGAGGCCTCAACTGTGTTTTTTATGCTTTCAATAATGTAAACAAAACAAACCTTCCGGTTGTTCCAACGTAAAACATCTGATATCTGTTGTTTATTAATTTTGAGTATGGTGTTTTATCCTGTGATATGGCTTTGTTTTGAATTTTTTTTAAAGGAGAGGCCTATCTATTCCTTAACCTTATTCTGCCCATTCCTCATAGACTATAGATCTGTGCGATGAACTTATTCAGACAGAGTAAGGGAGCGAACCAGTATAGTAGAAGATGATTAATACTGTAAATATTTCCAGATTAGGCCGGATTTGAACCAGCGCTATCTCTAACCCAAGATCAAAATCCTAACGCTTTAGACCGCTTGGCCACCGTCTCGCCTAAATAATTGTGAATTCATATGATATTTTTTTGGACTTTAGTAGAGTTTTTTACTAAAAGTAGCACTGTCACAGATAAATTCCAGATTATGTTAATAAAACATAAATTGTTTATTTTTTTAATTGGTATTGTTTTAAGGTGTTTATATATACAGAACTTTTTTGTGGGTTATTTTTAAAACAATAATTCATTAAACAGTTGTCTATAAATCCATGCCAAGTCTTACAGTACTTATTTTCGAAATACAGGGTGTTTCAAAAATAATGAACCAATTTTAAATATGTATATTTATTAAAAACAAGTACTTTACCCAAATATACTGGATATTAAAATACTCAAAAAAGAATGAAGTTTGCAAAAATGTATCATGAATGTTCAACATGGCCTCCATTTGCAGTTTAGATTATATCTAGTCAATAGATAGGTGAATTTCTTATAGACAACTTATGTACAGTTTGGAACGAATTCAGCTATCAACTTTAAGTCATCCGTGCTGCAAATGGAGGATAAATTGAACATTTATGATACATTTTCGCAAACGTAATTATTTTGTGAGAATTTCGTTGACCAACATGTTTCAGTAAAGCAAGCTGCCTTTTTTAAAATCGGGTCATTCTTTTTTAAACACCCCGTTTTATAAAAACGTATGATAATAACATACTTTAATAATTTACTTAAAATGAGTGATTCATTCTGACAACATTTTTTGGACTATATTTAATTTTTTTAAGTGGTAAAAAATGTAAATAAACGATTTTTTCCGTAATTAATTTGTATTACGTAACCTTTAAACTATAATAATGTCGTATAAAGTATCAACTTAATCAAATTAATTTTTATTTTTTTTTACATTTTGGAGGGCCACGTTTCCAAACCTGGTAACGGCCTCTAAGCCAAAAAGCCTTATTGTGTGCCCTCCTCTACAGGACTTCAAACCTCATCCAATCCAAGGTCCTTAGATAACCATTAGACTGCTTTGATGAGTTTTTCCTGTGATACACCTTGACCACGTTCTAAAACGCCGTCCAAGATGAGTGCCCGCTTCCTAGCTAGGGCCGAGCAGTGGAAGAGGATATGCCGACCTGGCTCCTCCTCCCCACATTTCCTACATAAGATAAAGGGGGTTGGGAACCCCCTCTTGTTCATGTGTGCCCGAAACGTCCAGTGACCAGTTTTAAAATTAACCATCCTTCAGAGTTCTGATCTTGCAAGGGATTCAGCCGTGTTGGAATACGACGGCCCCAACAGGACCTTCTTTGTCTGCCTATTACCTGGCGTTACCTCCAATGTCTCCTGGAACTTGCCAGCTACCCATATAGAGGTAACCTTCTTGGCGAGGCTATAGGCAACCCCACATGCCGGCTCTGGGCCAACGAGACGTTCCTCAGTGCCTCTCCTGGCACAGTGGTCTGCCCTCTCGTTTCCCAGTACCCCGATGTGACCTGGAACCCATGACAGGATTACCCTATTGGTACGCACCAGCGTGTTAAGAACCCCGTGACAGTCCCAAACTATACTCGAGGTGATGTCGAGCAACGCAAGTGACCTTAGTGCCGCTTGGCTGTCTGAGTTCAGATAGATTGTTTTTCCCATAAGACCCAAATCTACGTTTGCCAGAACACAGGCAGCTATGGCAGCCACTTCCACCTGAAAAACCGTAGCCAGTTTGCCAAGGCTTCAACTGAGCTCAGTGTTTGACCTGGCACCATAGACCCCGTAACCAGACCCAAGGATGGTTCGTGAGCCATCTGTGTACCATGTGATCACATTCTTCATCGCGATTGAGTTTACCTTGTTCCCAATCTTTTCTGTCGCCAATGTCGGCACGATAGGGTTTGTCAAAGTCAGTTTGTCTAGGCATCCTATTCGAACACATCTCTAGAATATCCGATTGTAGAATGCTAGAGATTTCGGTATGCTTACTGGCATAGTGAGCTTGCCAGCATCCGATGGTCTGAAGACTATATGCCGCAAGCCTTGCCTCCCCCATGATGCTTATACCTTACTCTGAACTGCATTTGTTGTTTGAGAAGGACAGCTTGAGTGCTAGGCTCGGGGTGGCCATGATTTTGTATCTTCATCAGCTTGTGGGCGGGAGGCTTGATGACGCATGTTGTTATCTCGTGTGCGTTTCGCTGTACCTCGGAACGGCTCACTCACAGCTTCTATTCTCCCCCCACTTCTCTCGCAATTGTTTCGGGACTTGGACTCCACTCAATGCAATGATGAGGCTATATAATTCCTTAATTGATAATGACGTAGATATATTTTTCAATTCACAATCTGAATTTCGTAATATTATCTGAAAATAGAACAATTATTGTCTGTAATAATAATTTTTTATATTTTATTCTCTTTGTCATTATTTGTTGCTTTGTTATGTTTTTATAGTGATTGTGTTGGAGATATTCATTGAACCAGATTAAGTTGATTTTGCATAGTTTATGTTTGTTATTATTTATTGTTACCTTACGCTTTATATTTAATTCACTTTGTTATATTATTGTTGTTGATGTACTTTGTTATATGATTGTTATTTACTGTTTAGTTATTATTGTTCTTAGTTATTTCAGTTACTGTTGTTACTGTTTTACATTTATTATAAGTTGTATTTTGTATTGTTTTGGACTATTGTTAAATTTTTATTATATAATTTTATACGTTTGCTGTTGAATTATGGACTCTTAATGCATGTTAGTTTCGGGTTCTCCCCATTGTTATTAGTGCTGCATTTAATTTTATAGTTTAATTTAATAATGTACATTGTAATTGGGTATGTTAATCTGTTTGGATGCATTATTATTATTATTGAAATAAATAAGTAAAAATGTCAAAGGGGGTAGACTTAGTAGCACCAACATTGAAGCGGTGGGTGTACCCTTAAAAGCCCCAAGGATTCCCATTCAAGCTAAGCGGTGCACCTTGGTTAAATTTTTACAGCAGTGACTTGTTGGACCTTGGCCCACCAAATAATGGCTCCATATACAAGCATCGGTCTTACGAACCTCGTATAAAGCCAATGTACCAACTGAGGGTTCAGTCCCCACGTGCATCCAAAGGTACGCCTCAATCTCATCAATGTGGTCCGAGAGTGGTCTATGGCGTAGGTGAGGTGTCTATTACAGGTAAGTTTGTCATCTAGCCATACACCCGGCTACTTAACTTCCTTAGACACCTGGACGCAGTTTCCAAAGATTCTTGATACTCTGATAACCTTCGCGTTCCTTTTATTTGTAAATGGTACCATAACGGTCTTACCGGGGTAAACAGATAGCCCCTCCGCTATGCACCATGTCTCTACCATGGACAATGGCCTCCTCATAAGGTCGAGGCATGTCTCCATGTATTTACCTCTTATTAGGATCACTATGTCATCAGCATAGCCCTAAGCGTACACTCCATGCTTGTTGAGTGCCGTGAGGATATCATCCACGACCAGGTTCCACAGAAAGGGTGACAAAACACCCCTCAGTTATAGCCGTGTCCCTGGAACAAAGACTGGTCAGTTTTAGAAATGTGATGTCCTTTCTGATGAAGATACAAACCCTAGGGTTATTGCAGCTAACATCATACACCAAATTACTTTTAGCAGTGCCGAGTCCCATCACACTCCCTCCAACGATCCACTTCTCCAGAATCAGCGTTACTCTTATGTCGTCAGAGAGTCTTCTGGCAGAGCGTGGCTGTGGCCGCTCTGGAGTGATGGAGGTTGATCTGTAGCACTGCCATTACTTCTGTGAGGCATTGGTTCCCCCCTTATGCTTGAATGTTATCCTCTACAGCACTAGAAAGGGCCGTATCGAGAGAGCATTCAGTTTCCTAAGGGAGTCTTCATCAACCATGTTCACTAGGAATTGGGGTTTTGAGTGCTCGTCAGCTTTAGTAACACAGCACTGTGACCTCAAGGTGTTACTAGAACGAACGTGGTCAGCTGCACCATCTTAACCAGGTTATTGGCCAGTCCAACCTTCAATTGTATACCCTCAAGAGGGCTCATATCTGAGACCTGGTTTTCAAACCATTCCCTGGTCATAGCATTGGCGCAACAAATCATGACCGCTCCATCCTCAACATGGCAACTTGTAGCGTTAACGTTTGATCCCTCGAGAGCACGTAACGTCAGCTGTCTTTTAACAGAGGTAGCCTGCGTCTCCATCAGAAACTGTTCGGGGTGCTCTCGCCTGTCAACGTCTCCACCGATAACTTCTCAGCAAAGGACTCTGTGTTGCCTTGCCGCTTAGCCCTCTTCTTCTCGCCTTCAAGTTCCTCCGATGTCAGTTGCAAAAGCGACCTCTTCTCACCGGGATCTTTGGAGGCGACAGAGGACGAAGCCTGCTGGCTGTTTTTGGGGGGATACAAGAGGAGGCTGCCTTGTCATCTTGGTCTCCTAAGGTGCCAGACGGCTTGTTCCTCGCACCGTGCTTCTCCTCCCAAGCTTGACGTCTCTCCAAGGATTCTCTCGCCTCTGGTAAGAGCCTCCTCCTTCCGAAGTCTTCGGATTTGGCCACGGGGGATCCTCTTCTTAGGCGGACCACCCATGTCCATCTTCTGGAGTTTACCCTGAGAACTCTCATCCTCAGACCGAAGCAGTGCATCCTCCTCTCCTGCAGGCGGAGTCGGTGCTGGAGAGGACAAGCTGAGGTTGTCCATAAGCAGGCCTTCGGTAATTACCCCACCTGTCAACAAATCAATTGCATTAGCGTCAGGTTCCATGAAATTCACACGAGTACCGGGTTGCTGCAGTCCACCTCCCCAGTGATCAGTTTAGGGAGGTAAGGGGTAATTACGACTGGGTGCCCCCTATTTCCCAGAAGGCTCCGATAATGGTACTGAATATTAGGCCCCAAGTACCACGAGACTTTCGGCACGAGTCGCTTAATACCTTAGTCTAGGGCCTCTTCACTTAGCTCTCTAGGTGGACCAACACCCAGCGGCAGAGGGTAGCTCTACGCAGCTAACAAGTGAGAGTTGATACCAGGTGTGGACCAGTCTGCCGAACTCACTCCGCATGCAAGGTGTGGTCGGAACGGCTCGAAAGGTACTACCACTCCCTGGTACCTATACCCTCCTCAAATTACTTTGATACGAAGTTAATTAGATTATTTTTAACTAGTTTAAATCTTCGTTAGTACATATTTTATGCTATTGAACTTCACATTATATACTCACCTTAATAAATTGCAAAATTACATTTTATTTCAGTATCAGCACCATATTTCCTTCAATGCCAATTTTAATAAATAAATATGTGTTTCAAAAGAAATAATAACTATTCTAATTACACGTTAAATTGGAAATCAACGTTGGACAATTTATCAGAGGTAAGGATGCCTCAGGCGTCAAGGTCAGGGCTATGCTGACCTTGAGAGTTTAGGATCATACAATTAGTGTTATAATACCCTTCCCCAATTTCCCTGGACTTCATTAGCCAACTGACTTTGTAAATACGTTGTTTGTGAAATAAAACAATGTGTATGATCATAAATTGTACAAATATAATACTGGTCATTTTAGTATTTCGTTTTATATTTTCCGTGCGGTCTCTCATCAGCATAATGAGCCTTCTGACCTTGTTGGATGCGCTGGAACGTAGCTAAGAGTCCTAAAGAAGCAGGACCCTAAAGTGAATCTCTCCATCGAACAGGCTGTCGGTGGGTTACGTTTGGAGGAAATAAAGTCCGCCCTTACAATGTAACAAAAAAAGGTCATATTCAAGGTGCAATTAACTGCTGTAAATCATGTTCAAGTTTTGAAGCCGAGTAAAAGTGATGTTCACTCTTTAAGATGAAGGTTCATTCATTCAACTTATGACATTCTTAGGGTCATATGCCAGAAACTTGTTTGGATGATATTATTCTTAACATCTGCATATATCATTAAGTTCTACGTATCCTCTAGGTGGAGCTCAACAAACTACGATTTTGTTGAGTGTCACTGATCTGCTATGTAAACTGCAACCTGGACAGATGCAGCTGCCAATTTGTGTTTGGCGCATTTTGCCTAAAGTGTGCAGAAATCAGAGATCGTTCAGATTGTCTGGTCGTGGACATACTGGGTCACTCACTGAAGGGGACCTCTGTGTACTTTGGCTACTTTGTCTTTACCGTAAATTAAAGGATGGAGTTCTTTAGAATTCCTTAGACCTGAAAGTCATACAGGGCTGAAGTAATGACATATCAAACATTGAAAGTAATTTAGCTTAAAAGGCAGAAAAACATAGAAACTTTACAACTTTAGGACTATTGAATGTATTGTTATCTATTTAAAATTATGTAATTGCCATAATACAATCTAAAATAATTATAACAATTTTTCGGAGAAGCATAAAAAATACGTTAAAAATATTCAAAGAAGTTTTGAATTGAGCTTAACTGACAGGTAAATGCGAAAGCAGACCTTTTACATTCAGTTGTAATTACCTATTTATTGTACAACTTAAGTCTCTTCATGGAAAATAAAGAAACTACCTCTAGCCTGAGTGAAGGCTTTACTAAAATTACATAGAATAAATTATGACTGCATACTAGTACTATTCCAAAAAAAAATGTATAAAACTCCAAATCATTAACTAAACATTTCACAAATATTTAAGTACAATCGAGACTTACATCTACACAACATTTTTTTTAACATTAATTTATCAACAGAATAATCTACATATCGGTAGCGACAACTAGCTTGCAGATTACACAATTCCGTTTTAGAGAAAAGAGATAAATTACAACTGCCATGATAAGTGTAGCTTGAGTTAATTTGATCGTATCTCACTAATAGGATGAAAAGTTGCAGTTAAATGAAAACCATCATCAGTAGGTTAAATGACCATGGATCACCATGGGTTTCCGGTAGGGTCAATTCGGACCAATTCTGTTTTCATTACTTTCATAATACTTTGATATACTTTCAGTATACTTTGATAAACTAGTATCCTCGGAGATTACAACACTGGCACCTATTAAAATTTGCAACTATTACAACTCAACAGGAAATACTGAAAAGAATTCTTTTAATTAATTTTCCTCAAATTATTTACTAAGAAATAATAATAATAATAATAAAAACAGAGTAATATTTTAAGATCAAAAAATATAAACATACATAAATACACACGCCCAAACACAAACTTACGTATTCATTGTACATATAGGATTTAGTTTATACATGTAATATAGAAAATATATTTTATGTACAATCTATACATATATAAGCCAAATACCACTCACTCACTCACTGACTGACTAAACACGAAATCTCAAAAACCACCGAACGGATTCGTATGAAACTTGGTACGTAGCTTTCTCTAGGGTAGTAGGTGCTCGCTAAGAAACGGTTTCAAAAAATTCAATCAGGTTCGCGACCAAACCGCGAAAAACGCGACTTTAAATTTATGTATTTTTTGTGAACCTACAAATCACATTGCAACAAAACTTGGTACCAAGCTTCCTTTTAGATCTTAGATGAACTCTAGAAAAAAGTTTTCACAAAGTTCGGGTCATTTCAGCACTATAAAGAACTAGCAGAAAGTACCCGTGCTTCACTACGGATTATGATTAAGGAACGGATTCGAATGCAAATTGGTATGTAGCTTTCTCTAGAGTTGTAGGTGCTCTCTGAGAAACTGTTTCAAAAAATTAAATCGGGTTCTCGACCAAACCGCATAAAACGCGACGTTTAATTTTCGAATTTTCTGAACTTAAACATTAGATTAAAAGAAAATTTGGTGCTAAACTTCCTTTTAGGTCTAAGATGAATTCTGGGACGTTTTTTCTGAACTTAAAAAGCAGATCGCAACTAAAATTGGTGCTAAGCTTTCTTTTAGGTCTTAAATGAACTGTAATAAAAATTTTACAACAAGTTTGGTTCTGCTCGGCACTATA